>PDGT01000004.1:10144742-10171571 GCA_003671415.1 Megathymus violae | reverse complement strand
GGGGGGGATTATCCTAAGCCGCCCCAATACGGCAGTGTTTGCCGACAGTGTTTTCGTATGTTCATGATGTTTTAAAAGTAGCCGCCGTTCCAACATCGTTCAGATTAAACAATTAATTACTATATACACATATATACACTTCATATATAACATATGACCATCTACAATAATGTACCTTTCAAATGGTCAATTAATTATTAAACAGTTGCCATAGTTCTGGAGTTTACCTTCACACACACACACACACACACACAAACTCACAAAAATCGCACTCACTATTTATATTATTAATACAAATTACACTTTCGTTAAAGTTACAGTTAGTTAAGTGCAATATACACGCTAATTTTTTTTAACAGTTCAGATAGGTCTAGAACTATTTTTAAAAAGTACATTCAATCAGGGCAACTTTGACATTCTGGATAACTGGCACTTTTGGCTTATCATGATTCTTGATTTTTTTTACTAGAGAAAGTATCAAAACCAGAAACGACGACAGGAGAGGAGAAATGGTAAGAGGCAAAGATAAATTATTATTAGAGTAATAAAAACGAAAAATGTCACAATTCCAGGCCAGGTTAATAAATACCAAATAAATGAGGATTATTGTATATCGACTGGGGAAAATTACCAATAATTATTATTAAGTTCCTTTTATAATAATTTGTAAGGATAAGTGATACTCTAATCGGTATCGGTAACAATTCTAAGCTCAATGTTTAGTCGATTAAATCTCAATTTTGTTACAAATTTATAAAAAAAAAAATACTATTTGTCTCTCTTGTTAAGGTTATATTTTTCTTTATGGCTACCCAAAACCTATAAATGTTGATCAACGTTACCCAAAATCTTCGAAATACAAATAAAAAGTGAGTTTAATGAAAACTATAAATATTGTCAAAGTTACGCAGAAGAGGAGGTAACTGCCATACCACGCGTTTGCAATTTTTTTTTATAATTTCCATTAATAAGAGTCGGATCATTTTATAACTCTATTCTTCACGACCTCAGAACGCAAATTTACTTGACTAAATGTCTTGTTTTTTTACAAAAATCAATTAAGCATAAACATGCTTAATATCTGTCAAAGTTACCCTGATTAACTATTCTCTTAGCATATCAAAATCACCGCTTGCTTTAGTGGAGAATAAAATCGTGAGTAAACCTTCATAGCAGAAATTAATTCGTGTTTTTGGAAAGTGGTTAAACTTTGAGTTCACCGTGAAGAACTATTTGGTACTGCATAATTTTTAATTAAACTGCATAATTTAAATTTAAACTTGTGTCAAGATGCTTACATAACCAATGCTACTGTCTGGAGCATAAGCTACCTTTATATGTATATCAGCAATATCAATAAAAGGATGAATTCGGTTTTTTTACAGTACTTGTAAGAAAGCAATCTGTTTGACTTAACGGTTAAATGATTTGTTAACATTTGCGCGTTTCAATGAATGTAAACAAGTGAAGTTGTAGTATGAATATCAGATCAGCTTTAAAACGATTGCACTGAAAGTGACTGAAAATATACAGATATATTACATGATAGTCAAGCTTATAATTAAATCTCCGTTCTCAACTCAGCATCAACAACACCACTAACCTTAAAGTCCTTTCTTCGTTGTTTGTCAGCAGCTTCCAAGTCGGCGGTTGTTTGTTTTATCAACTTTTTCAAGTCTTCGATCTCAAAAGTGTGAGGGTTGCTATGATCCACATGATTATCCGAAGGGCCTTGGTTTCCAGCATCTAAGGTATTGTCGAAGCTGAATTGCTGTAAATGACATACACGTATGTATATGACATACAAAGTATAATTTGTATAATTTACATTCAAATATACATGCAATAATCATGCAATACATATTTCACTATAATATCTTCTACATAACATTTAAATTTGAACATTAATCCTCACATAAATACGTGGAGCGCGCTAAAAGTTTCCGGAATCAATAAATACTATTAATAAAAATACTATTATTAATAAAAAAAAATACTATTAATGGTCAAAAATGAATTTATTGTTTCTCAAAATATTCTCCCTTTGCGTCTATGCACTCTTTCATACGACTGAACCAATTTTGAAAACATTTGTGCCACTCCTCCGTGGTGACGTCATATACATGTTTTCATACTCTTCGACAGCCTCTTCTGGTGATGAAAACTGTTGATCGCGTAATTGGTTCTTGATTTATGGGAACAGAAAAAAGTCAAACGGTGCCAAATCAGGACTGTATGCTGGATGACTCATAAGTTGTACGTTTTTCGCCTTCAAAAACTCATTTGTCTGTCTGGCCGTATGAAAATTTGCGTTATCATGGTGCAAGATGATACGGCCCTTACTGTTTTTTTCACGGAGTTTGTCAATAATTTCCGGCAAACAAATGGTCGTGTACCAGTCACTATTTACGGTACGACAACTTTCTAAAGCAACAGTCGCCATGTGTCTAGTTTTATTAAAAAAAGAAACAATCACCCGCTTCGAGGCACTTTTCACGCGCGCCTTTTGGTTGGTTTCGGCTCATCACGAACGATCCTTACGCTCGATTGCTGCTTTGTTTTGGGATTGGAGCTATAAATCCATATTTCGTCACCTGTTACTATGTCCCATACCAAATTTGTAGCCCCTTCGTTCTATCTGGCAAGCATAACATGGCACCAAGTGATGCGGTCCGTTTTTTGAGCGTCAGTCAAACTGTGTGGGATCCATCGAAAACACAGCTTTCTCACACCCAAATGTTTGTGTAGGATTGAATTTATTTTGACTTATTCTTATGTCTAAAGACGTCCGGATCTCATGGTAGGTCACATGCCTGTCTGTTTCGATCATACGGCGCACTGCATCAATTTTTTTGTGGTTCACAGTGGTGCACGGGCGACCTTCACAAATTACGTCATGGAAATTGACACGACCGCGTTTGAATTCTGTAAACCAAAAGCAGACTGAAGCCGAACGAGGCTCTGCTGAGCTGTCAAATTACACTTAAAATCGTAAAAAATCATGCAATGAAAATTTTCCAGAGTTAAATCCATTTTATTGTAATCATGCAATTTTTAAAATAACGCCACACTGTGAAACCATTGGACAATCTGATGAAACAACTTGTATTCTACGGCTAAAGAGTTCCGTTTTTAAATGTAGTAATAACGTTGTAAATATTGTTTATGTAAATTGCTAATTCCAGAAACTTTTAGTGTGACTTATGTACACATATTCCATCACAGTAAAAGCAAATCAGAATTATTGATTTGATAACATTTTATTGATCATTATATACTACTTAATTAACAAAACATTAACATTTTAATTTGAAGCATTAATCGACACACTCACAAAGTATGTTCATTGTAATTATGCAGAAAATGCAATTTTTATAGTATTTCCATTAGTCGCACTATTAAATTTGATTGGTATGGTAAATATTTTATTAACGTAGTCTTTATTAAATATTAAACTTAATTTGATCTATACGAAAGTGTTTTTAAATGAATGCTATCGATAAATACTTATAATTATGACGCTGTCAGTAGCTACTTCATTCTAAGGCATGACACTACGCTTTGGGACTTATGAATACTAAATAAAACACTAAGCACTTTCATAATTTCAAATAAATTTTCATAAAAGCTAAGACTTATCCAGGCTCCATTCTCAGCCGAGGCACTAGACATGGCGGACAGACAGGAATAAACTTTCTCAGGTGTTAGGCAGTCGTTTGATGATGCCAATTAATATACATCTTTAACGACCTTAGGAAAATATATAATAGCGGGAAGTATATTCATTAAGCAGTTCTATAAAATACAAATTAACATTATAATCGACCACATGTGGTTTTACTACAACAGGACATTATAACATCAATTCATAGTAATAATCATATACTGAGCAACAGGAAAAGATGAAAGAAGTTATAAAAGTGCTTTGTGTGTGCAATTTTGACATCAACTCATGTGTCAATATGACATATACGAAAATGGAAGGATTTTCCTAATGTGACAATTTGTTTTACAATATTTATCACCTAGAAATGGTGAATATTCTATAAGAGCATGGATAAAACTGCACACACACATTATAAGTAACACATCGATATCGATATATATATATATATATTGAAAGAATTAAGTTACCACCTTCGCAATCAACTGTAGAAGGTCAACAACTGGTAAATGATAACTCTCAAATCGGGAAAACAGAGAAATCTTATTATTGTGTGGTTTATGTCCAGGATACCATGAGGAGCAGCATTGGAAAAAGTAAATTAAATTATAGCATAGGATGTCGTATCAAAATGTAACTAAGATGATTTTCACACTATGACTATGTGACTATGTGATCTCAATTAAAATTGGAATGTTAATGATAGCAGTCTAACGAACTCTGTGAGCGGCAAATGTCTGGAGACTTCGATGCGGTTCGGTAATGTTCAGTGCGGGTCGTGAGGAGAAATGTGATCCCTAATCTCTTACAGCGTTCAGGAGATAATGTTGATGATAAGCGCATTGTAAAATAATCAAAATCACAGCATTTTATTTGTTTATTTGGTTGTAATATCATTGTTTATCATGTAACAACTAGAGTAAGTTCCTAAATCGGATGATCGGCCATTATCATAATTAGTGATAATGTGACAAAACGAAAATGATTGTATTTAGCATTGAGAATTATAAACAGTCAATCAATGTTTCAAAACAGAAACCCTATAAAAGAATATATTTAGATGTTTGAATAACGTGAAAAAACTTTATCAACTATAAAAAAAAACAGTTAAAATATATATATTTAACTAATTGGAATAGTCATTATGTATCACAAGTAAATCATAATATGATTACGTAACGAGGGACAACTACGAAGAGTAGATTTTTATGATTATTGCATTCAAAAAATTCGCCCCACATACATTCCCAAAAACATTTAATTTAACTAGAACAGAAAAAAAAAAACAATATAAATCTGTTTATGATATAGGATACTTAATCATAGATTGTACACACTTCAACTCAGTTAAGCCGTGACCACATTTTATGTAACTGGGTAATTTTTACCCCAGGGTACATACAATATGTATCATATTGTCAATACTCGTTATCATAATAAATTGTATCTTAACAGCGTTCGGAAAATTTCCGTTGAGGATAAGTACATTATAAGATTCTAGGCATACAATATACAATAACATTTTGTATCATGTGATAGCCCTGATAAAAAGTCGTAATATTATCGAACATGACGGCTTTTCTCCGATTGAATGCAATGCGCTAACAATTTCTTGCACGGTGTCAACACACTGCCCTGCTACCGACTTGGGTCTTGCTTGTCTGCTAATTTTTCAGGGGCTACATAAGGTCCTCAAACTTTACGAGCAGGAAGTGTTCTGTGTTATTGTTATCAATTTGAAAGTAAAAATTAATACAGTTGTCTTCTACTTAGAATGAATGGTCATTTTTCTAATTCCATTTATTACCAGACCTTTGCCATATAAATGAGATAATCCGCCTATTATTTCTAGACTCTAATATATTAACTTATATTCGTGTACAATAATGGGTGTTGTTGGTCGTATTTTTATGACTAAGTAATTAATAAAGCAATAATTTGTAATATAGAATCACACTGAGGTCCTTAATCAATATTGTTATGCTACATATTAAGGAAAATTGATATCTAATCAGTTTTACCGCAAACTATAAGAGATATACAGCCTCATCATTACAACCCATAATATCCATATACCCATAATATCCCTGCTGTGCTTGTTAAAATATATTCCACAGGACTGTAAATGCATATCTGAAGTTCGGCATTAGGAGCGAGGAATATAATAACTAGATTATATTATAATAATGTCATAGTTGGAATTTTGGTTGGTCTCACTGAACTGAACGAGTTGAATCTGACGCATGCGCATTACCTCGCGATTCGTTGCCATAAGTGCACGAACTATGAAAAGATATGGTGAAATTAAAAACATGAAATATTACCTGTTTGGCCAAGTGTCGTAATCTTTCCAACTCGCGACGCTTTATCTCATCCAATTTAGTCCTGACGTTGTGACTAACGAAGTCCAGTTGCTCAGCAATCTTACCTGACTACGAGACAAATAGTAAAATATTTTTACTACATTAAGAAATAGGCAATATAGAAATTTAATTTAGCAATAACCTTTCAATATATAATCTCCAACACGAGAATCGAGTCTCCAATTTTTATGTTTGGCCTTGTTGACAATTAAAAAGTATTAGTTGAAAAAACAATGTAATATGATGTGCTATAAATTGGCAACACTTCCTAAATAAGTAATTTGTTTGAATCTTGATAAATAAAATGGCGTTACGTTTCTGTTCACTCTAGAATGTATTTTGTGGTTGTTCGTTTATTACACGTCTATTTAAATATAACCTTTTATTTATAAAACGATAGGCCTGTTCAAACTTAAAATCATTTGGGACAATTTATCGTAAAATGAAAAAAATAAATATACAAATTTTCAACACATTGTCTTGTTCTTATCAACTATTGACTGATAGATGTGAGCTTCTTCTTAATTAACCGAGTTTGATTAGAATTTGTGTATTAACTGTAAACAAATATCTTACACAGATAAATATATTCCCATTCTTTTAAAGCCGTAATGAATGGATTATAATTTAAATTTTACCAGGGTCGCACTATTCAATGAAAAAACTAAATTCTCATAGATTCGCTACCATGAGTACTTCAATTAATTTTCTCAGAATAAGCAAATATAGAAAATAACCATTACAGGGTAGATGACAAATTTAAGTGATCTAATAAATTGTAAATAATCGAATACTGATGTTTTGGAAAAAAAACTTGTGACATATCAAAAGACAGCGCTGGTTATGATTGATAATAATGGATTTTTAACATTTTTAAATTGCAGTGCAATCAAAGAAAATATACAATTTCCCCCATATGTACAAATAATAAGTAAGTCAAAAATATTTTGTCACTAACGAAATAGGATCTATATATGTCACTATCACATTGTTTACAATACATTTAAGTTATAATACGACCCTGTTGAAAATCAGCTCCGCTTACAAAAAATTGCTTAGAAATCAAGCAATTAAATCAACATTTCCATTTATGCGATAAAACACGCAACATAAACTGTAATCGAATTAAATGTGTCCAATTCAATTAAATGTTATAATCCATAAAGTAACATACCTAATAATAATATGGTGGAGAAAATTGAGTGCGATAAATACAAAAAATTATTTAAATTTATATTACATATGTACTATAATCTATACTATATAAATCTGTAGTGCTTCTCTGTCTGTACATCCCAGTTTTTTGTAAAATTTCATGTTTAATTATAGTTTTATGATTCACTGACATTAAAATGATTTAAATCATTGACACACTTGCCTGTCTGTCTGTCTGTCTGTCTGTATGTACTTTATAACTCAAAAACGGCTTGACCGATTTGAATGAAAATTGGTATGCAGTAAGAACACGTGATTGTGCAGATGATAGGCTATATAAAATATCAGTAAACCTATGATGTCTAATCAAGAAAACAAACATAAAATTTTAAATAATCATGTATGTATAATCAATTGTTCAATTGTAGGAAAATTTATAATTGTTTCCAGCAAGGCACACATTAAAATAATGCTCACATACTCATAGCCATTTACTGTAGTGTATTATCTGTGTAGCGAGTGGCACACACATGTATAATAGTCACACAAAAAACGCTGTACTCGAGAATATATATTTGTCTACCACCAAAATACCATTTGTATACTATTTGTTCAAAATACCGCGATAGGCACGCAGATTACCAACTGAGCTATAGCGCCGTAATTTATGTCATATATAAATAAATAGTGGAAATAGACTGTGGTTAAATAATGAAAACAGAACGTACCTTTTATAATCATTATCATCTCCCAAAGACTACATCTTTAAAAAATAAAACAAACTCAAACAGAGACGAGTCAGAATTTATATACGTCAAAGAGGTTACACGTATCATATCGCTCCCAGACTAAGTAAAAAAATAAATGAGACGTGTCTAAGATGTTTGAAGCAAAGCCTCGTCTTTTTGCTCTTTCTATTTTCGTGTTTGATGCTTTTGATTTATTATAAGTCAATGATTGACCACATATTCCCACCTGATGGTGAGTGGTGACTTAGCCATGTTTTTTCCAGTTTCTAAACTCAGATACTACGGCATCTGAGTTAGTTAGTGTCATTAATTGGGCAAATGAACGAACAACACTGCAAAAATTAACTATGAATATGGATGTGTTCATTCAAGTGTTTGTTGGGTTTTTATTTTAAAATATTATAAAATATGTTTAAATAAAGTAAACATTCTTTATTACATATTTGACACTCAATTCAACCTCACTTTTATTTTAAAAACTCTTTTAAAAACATCATCGTGATATTTGACATAAATTCACTCTAATATTTTTTTAAAATTTAAAAAATTATTCCGTCAGCAAATACTTACAACAACATCTTCTTCGTCTGCTTTCTCTAAGCGCTCCCTGAAATCGGGGTCACTTTCTAAAGCCTGCACCACTTCTTTCAAATATCGTTTGTACTCTATGTATTCTTCCTGTAATGGAATAATAACTCACGTTTAATAAAATTTACCTAACCAAACTTGTAAAGATAATTACCAATACAATAATTTGTGACAAAATCGGTATACCCTCTTTTGATTCGTTAGTGGTTTAAGAGTCGAAACGGAGAGGTATGCCAGAAAATTTTTCATTGTTAATCGAATAATCCCAAGGAGTCACTTCTGAATGCTGCTCAGTCATCATAAAATATTCTTGTTGCGCAAAGCATGACTCATGACTATATAGTCATGAATATTTAGATTTACAGTAAAATCACCAATAACACAAATTTACGTGCTTTGCGTTATCATAAATTTTTACAGCTGCTGCGCACTCGTCTAGACCAACGAAATGACCAATGCCACAAGCAAAAGTTGCACAGCTCTTAAAGTATTAATGACCCATCTTAAAGGTCCATCAGAAACACAACCACCTCGCTTAAACGTATTGGCCTAGGCGACAATTCCACAGTATGAAAATAAATACATCTTGAATAGGTCAATTTTTCAGAGAGAATATTTTCATCATCATAAATGCACATTAACATGCATTAGGGACGTTGACATATTCAAGTTAACCCAATTAACTATTACGTACTTTCAGATTATTCGCAGGGTGAAAGCTAATTACCTACAGAAAATTCGCCTGTTCACATACAAAGCTACAAACATATTTATTTACTTTAGCTTATTAACGGTACATTACCGCTTAAACCGGAAAATTTTCATGTTTTGTTCGCAATTACTCATTATACATATATTCAACTTCTGCAAACTGGCTACATATTAACAAACAATGTAAAAACATAATTATATACTATATTCCTTTAAAAAATAAAAGACACCGTAGCACATTAACATCATCATTACTATGAAGGTGTAAGCGGCTCCACCAATTCTTGAGTCCTTCTCGTAAATGTTACAACCTCCTGTGATGCAACCTACTAAACAACCGAGGAAGCTATATCGCTGGGCTCTATACCCACAAGTTTAATCACGATTGTACTCGTACTTTATGGTAGAATTTTTTCGCCGCCTGGATACCTACCACCCGCCGTATCGGAGTATCGGAGAGGTGGTATTAAGCAAGACCCCCGCTTCCATCTCAACTACGAATGCGTGATTCCTTACCATCATCGATGTTGACCACTTTCCATCAGTCAGAATTCGAGAAATACTGATTCCTGGTCTCCTCTCACAATGTCGGAAAAACAACGCAAGCGAAATGCGAAGCGCCAGACTTTACATGCTTTGTATAAACTTAATAGTGAACTCCTAAGAAAAGATACGTTTTCTCAATAAGGTTTTCATTTACTGATTTTAATTTACAATCTAAGCAAAAAATAATGAGTCATATCTGTCTCATTTTAACCCAGTACATTTGTTTTCTTTTCTTTATAAAACAGTAATAAAAATATCATTCATCAATATCATACTAGAACACAAATTCGAAACTAGCCTTCCCTATAAATTTGTCCGTAAAATAAAAAGAACGCCAGCTGATTGCAAGGCAACAGTTAATGAAGCATAAGTATGTGATCATTTCAACAACATTTTAATGCACAAATCGCAACCGAAACTAGAACAAGCATGTATGATGGCTATCAAGTAAAGGTAAACATTATGTACGTAACTGGAAACCTGATTTTTTAAATACCAAATGGAGTTCAGATGTGTTGCTTTAAATGCACTGAATTGATAAACAAATCTTTCTTCCTTTTGTAGTATAGTATACATGTGTGTATACATAAAAAAGCACATTATATTAAACATCACACAATCTAGCAATGGATAGCTGACAGTGGTATATCTTTGTATGCTCGCTACCAAGCTTCATCTATTTTCTTGAAGAACTGTTAGTCTCGGTTGTTAGAAAGCAGTCATTAAACCATGTAGGAGGCCTTCGTCTGGAATTAGAACTTTCGATACATAAGTTGGCTAGCCATCTCTTCATCGATTCATATTGGCGCGATACAATGCCATCTCAAGCTTCTTCAATTAAGAGAGGCCCATACACTAACAACATGTTTATTACATCAGATTGAATGTATATAAAAAAGTGACTTCTTCGTGTTAAGTGTATTAGTTTTTGTCCTTTGCAGTATTTACAAGTACACTATTAGGATTGCTCAAAGTTACAATACAATGTAAATAAAAAGCTCACCAGATCCTCTTTTATTTCACTATCTCCTTCTTTTTTCTCTTGGTTGACAGGTGGGGCATAAATACTTTGTAGTATTAACAGAAATACCATCCCCACTAAAAATACCATTGCCTTCATTTTGTGCTGAAACAAAAACCAACATTTAACATCAAACATGGATCAATATGGATAAATACATAATATACATTACTTATGATACACTGTATCATTTTTTACATAAAATACAACACAACACAATAACACAATTTAGTATTACTGCTTAATTTCATGTAGGTATTAAAAAAACATTAGAACACTCAATGCTATGAAAGAAATAGGTATCCAGTAAAACTGTATACAACTGTACACTCAGGTTAATGATTAATATTATGTTGTTATTTATAAGTACTAATAACAAGTCTGGAATAGGTCTGATTATGTATATTAAATGTTTTTAAGAATACTTATTTCAATGATGATATCATTGGGAAACCCCTAGATGGATTCACATAAAATTTAATATTTTTCTAATATAGTGAGTCAACACCTTTGTTATTTTGTATCCCTCTATGATGATTTGGTAAAAAATTGGTATCCATTCACAAATACTACAACTACACCTCTGCAACTAGATATAGTAGGGCCCCTGAATGTTGTTTTGTATTGTTTTATGAGTTTCAGAATGTGGTCTGTGAAGGTAATTATATTAATTTGTATCTTTCTATGTATATTGTGATGTGGTAGTAGACCATTTGTGCCATGTTTAAATACTGCTTTTGTCTTCTGAACAACAACCCTGAATATAAACTCCGATTATGTAAAGGTGTTTCAAACAATTTTAAGTTTGTTTCTTCAGTTATCTAACTAAATATCAGTCATTAAAACATCAATCATCAATAGTTAAGATAACAATTTAAATTCTTTCCCTAATAATTATTTGTACTAACTTGTTATTAATATCTAATTAATTATTATACTTCAGGTCAGATCTTAATTGTGCATTAAGAGTGATATTTAAAAAAAAACTTGTTGATATTCATAAACATATTGCTTACATCAGTTATTATAGAAAACTTAAATTTAGGATAAAAATTCTCTAAGTGATCAAATATTGAGGAATGATATTTGTATATTTAACACTTAAGGATCTGAAATCTTATTTCAATATATATATATATATATATTCATATTGTGACAAGACATACAGCACATTTATAACTTTTTAGTGTGTAACACCAAAATTATAGACAGTTCCTTCCTTATGGGGTTTAGGAATTTTGTATCTATATGTATCTTCTACATATGTATTAATATAAGAAGAAAATAGTTATTAGATTATATCATCTCATTTCTTTACCAGATTTTCAATTTGAACAGCGCATAGATGATTATAACCTAGTACTGTTAGTAAATATTAAGAAACAAATCACCTTGCAAATTGTTTTTGTAATTTATAACAGAAGCAAAATGGAATACATACGTCATCTATTATCGAGCGACGAATACATACGTGTACAATTATAAGTAGTCCTATTCTTCCAATACATTTTTACCCGATGATGTTTAATTATAGATATTTAAAATATCAAATTTTAATTTTTAGTGGTTGTACGATACTGCAGGTGTAAGTACACGTAACATTTCGATATATACAATAATAAACAATTTTATTAAATAATTGACCATGTACCTTTTCAGTGTCAATCGTACACAAACCCTAGTTCACATTCAAAGACTTTACGAAGAATTTTTATATTGCACACAAATTAGAGATTTATATTACTGCCTCGTATTCACTTAAGTAAATGCCACAGTCATATAGCAATTAGTAGCGAATCGCTACTAGCGACTCGCTAACTCGATTGAACTCGAGCTGCGCTTAGCTCGAGTTTACTCGATCCTCCCTAACTAGAAGTGAGTGATATTTATCAGAACAGATCAACGGACTAGTTTGGAGCATAAACTTAATATACTAACGTAATAGACGAACACTCATCATCGCATCACCAAAACCTAAATGTGCATGTGTATGAAAATGACAACCGTGTGAATGACTTTAGTGATGTCAAATTCACAAACATGCACTGTCGACACGAATGTCGACTATCCATCACAGATTTTTTCCTATATTTTAGACATTCGATTATTCAATTCGTTCTCTTGATTATATATTAATACTAATTCTAGTAACTTCTCTACACTTCGGTTCATCTACTCTAAACTTAACCTTATTGGACGTGATTCTTTATATTAACATATATTTTTATATTTGTGAACTGATAGAAATAAAACAAAACTGGATTAAAAGATACTAAAGAAAACAATAATAATAATACTTATTCGCTGTAATTAATTCTTTGATGTAATTCGATATAAGTTATTGCCTTCGAAAATGAACAAACTATCTAAATAATCTATTTTCTGTGCAATGCGTTCACAAGCTATAACGGAAACTAAAACGGCAAAATATAAACAAATGTAGGTAAAACAAAAAAATATGTATTTATAGGTATTTAAAAATTATCCACTTATCGATAAATTTTGTGCAAGCCCTATACGAAACGGCCTCATTTTCACATACATGATATCTTTTTATCTTACACATAATTATGAAAAATAGGTTATTACTATATATATAGGTTATTAATCTTAATTTATATAATTTTAAAATCAACTTTTATGAAAATAAGCATCGTGAAAGTGGTATTGTAATATCAGTACTTTCCTGTGGAGTGTATCTTTATTTGGATTAATGTTATAAGTAACTATGCAGTCTCACAGAGAACACGACATCCTCATGTTTAATTTTGTTTGTCCGATAAAATACAGTAAGATTGAAAAGAAATTAATAAAATAACAAAGAACTATTTTTTGACAGAAGACTAATGAAGAGTAAATAATTTGAAAACAGTTTTCTTTTTTTGAACTTGAAACTTTGAAACACAGTTTCGACTACCTCAGGGACCAGAAGATTCACAACTATCATTTACATGTTTGGTTTTTCAATACAGAATTATTATTATTATACTTCTAAGGCCAATTATATTGTTTCTCTTTCTCACAAGTAGCTTTTTCCGAAAAGCTCGAAATCTCGCTCGTACACCGTATTCCTCTATTACGCTATAAATATTCATAGTATATTATATTTATTGTTAGCAGCAAAGTGACGTCACATCCGTTAAGAGGAGGGGATGGCGGACAGTCACCGCCAAGCACCTATATAAGACGATGAGCGCGCGTCTGTACACCAGGGCTCGGTACTAGCTCCCTTATTATTTTTAACGTACGTTAACGACATTCCCATTCCGAAAAACGGCGTACAACTATCGTTATTCGCAGACGACACCGCCCTATATTATCAATCACAGAAAATAGATTCGGTCCTCTTCAGACTCCAACACTCAGTTGACGAGTTAGGAAAATGGTTCGCCAAATGGCGAATCGAAATCAACGCGGAAAAAAGCTCCGCGGTATATTTTCATCACAAACTTAACAGACAAGACGAACCTAACATCCGGTTGCTAGGCGCCCCTGTCCCGTGGAAAACCACAACCAAGTACTTAGGAGTAACACTCGAATCCAGACTGGCATTCAGACCGCACATTCGCAAAGTCACCAACTCCGCCAGATTTTACATGGGCCGACTCAACAGTCTGTTGGGAAGGCATAGTAAGATGTCCCTCAGAAACAAGCGAACGCTCTATAAGGTTTGCATACGGCCGGTGATGTCATACGCCGCCCCTGTTTTCGCGCACGCCGATCCCAAAATCCTTCATCCCATCCAAGTTGTCCAAAACATTTTTTGCAGGAGAGCAACCAACGCCCACTGGTGCGTAAGGAACGCCGACCTGCACTTCGATCTTCAGCTTCCGACCATTCAAAAATCTGTCAAAGACTACTGCACGACATTTTTTAAATCCTCAGAGGAACATTCAAACCCACTTATCAGACAGGCAGCGGACTACACCGCCCCTAGTCTTACTGGCCACCAAATCCGGAGGCCACGAAACGTTCTCACAGATCCCCCCGACAAGATATCTTCTGACTTGGACCACCGCCTGGCAGCCATAGTCAAGAACTCAAACAGTATCAGTTAGTAGCGTCCTTAAGATGCCACATAGTCTCACCATTAGACAACACCTTCAGTGTTAACAACAAGCGTATGCTCCCTCGGGAGTGCCGCTAGCACCCTTTCCTTCTCTAAGGATGGGTCGCTTCAGATGAAGGCTTAGAGGCCACAAGGCCAAAGCCAACTCGGGTGGTGTTTAGTGGGTAGGCCCCTAGGTTTCTCGGGAGTCCCACATAACCAACGCAGCCGGCTGCGTTGGTATGCTAGGAGCATTCACCACCCCCCTCTCGCGCTTTTCCGGAGGGTAGCCCATTTTCCATCTTCTGGGCGCAAAAAAAAAAAAAGTCTGTACACAAGGTTGTCCAGAACCTGTTCTGTCGCAGAGCAACCAACGCCCACTGCGTTAGGAATGCCGATCTCCACAGGGACTTAGAGCTCCCCACCATACAGCAGACCCTTCAGGACTTCTCGGAAACCTTCTTTAAGGCAGCAGAAGAACATTCAAATCCATTAATAAAGGGATCGGCGGAATATACCGCCCTACCTAAGACCCGTCACCAAGTCCGGAGGCCGAGGAACGCACTCCTGGATCCCCCCGACAAACTTACCGCGGACCTGGAACGTCTCTTGGCGACCCAGGATAAACCAGAGTAGTCGACTTACTCACTTCGTGTCAGTCCCTATGTCTACACAAATTCCCTTCCGACGACACCTTCTGTGTCAATTGATACATGCGGATACCCCCTAGGGGGTACTGCTAGCGCCCCCTTTCCCTAAAGGGGGTCGCATCAGATGACGGCTTAGAGGCCTCAAGGCCAAAGCCAACCTCGGGTGGTGTTTAGTGGGTAGGGCCCTAGGTTTTTTCGGGAGTCCCACATAACCAGCGCAGCCGGCTGCGCTGGTATGCTATGAGCATTCACCACCCCCCTCCCTCGTTTTCCGGAGGGTAGTCCTATCTCCTTGTCTGGGCGTAAAAAAAAAGTCGGGGCACACTTATATTTGTGGTGAACGTGTTAAGGGGAGGCTCTGCCCGTTTGAATAGTCAATTCTGTTTCGTCTTATACTTGTTTAGAATTTATTTACAACAGTCTGCTTGATTTTCTATTTCGTAATTTATAAATTTCACCATTTAAAATATTCGTAATCTTAATGAAGTTCTTAATTTTATTTATTTAGTCTCGTTTTGTTAAGATTATAGTATATTAACACTATGGTTTAGAGGTTAGTGATATTTATGAAAACAAATAAAAAGATTAAGTATTGTTTGAGACTAGGCGGCAATGCATTATATAGTATTGGGATATTATCCAACTAATACCATTATGTTGCCATGGCAATTACGTGTTTTATACATAGAGTTAATATAATAGTAATAGAGGAACACAGAGTGCGAGTGCATAATGGTGTCGTCTTCAGTATTAAATGTAGGGTTACTTATAACAATAACTCAAACAAAGAGGCAATACACAGGTAAGACTGATAGAGCAATACTACTTTCATGATGCTTATTTCCATAGAAGTTGATCTTAAAATTATATAAATTAAGATTAATAATATGCAGTAAATACGCTATTTTATGAATAATAACTTATTTTTCATAATTATGTGTAAGATAAAAAGATATTGTATACGTGAAAATTATACCGTTTCGTGTAGGACTTGCACAAAATCTATCGATAAGTGGATAATTTTTAAATAGGTATAAATAAATATTTTTTGTTTTACCTACATTTGTTCATATTTTATCTTTTTAGTTTCGGTTACAGCTTGTAAACACATTGGATAGAAAGCAGATAGACTGATATTAAGGTGCATCTTTGGCTTTAGAATAGTATTAGCTTCGTAAATTGATAAAATTTGGCGAATTTTATATTTGTTATTATTATGATATGACAATAAACGGTGAATGTAATTTCATATTAATGACAAAGTTTTCATCTTCAAGGTTTCCTGTAAATGCAGTTCAAAAAGAAAAATGGATTCGAATGTTAAACCAGATTGGAAGGGTCCCTCACAAAGTTTACAGTAGACATTTTAAGGGCAACTATTTTGCCCTACGAAATCACTGACATGTTAATGAAGAATCTATACCTCCAAAAATTGTTGGTTAATATTTCCTTTCTGAGGGCAATAAGTTATATCGATTTACATCAAAGAATTAATTAAAACCAATAAGCATTAATATTATTGTTTTCTTTAATACCGTTTAATCACGTTTTGTTTTATCCTCTCAAATAAGGTTAAGCTTAAAAGAAGCGAAGTAAAGAGAAGTTACTAGGATTAGCATATTGTTATTAATTTAACATGTAATAATTAATAAAGAGAACGAATTGAATATAGCAAAGAAACCTGTAATAGAATAGTCGACATTCATTTCGATATTACATAGACGTGAATTTGACATCATGAATAGTCACGCACATCAGTGTATTTTTTACAGCCATGCATATTTACGTTTTGGTGACGCGATTTTGAGATGAGTGTTCCTCTATTACGTTACTCTATAGCTGTAGCTCGATGTTAGCCGAATATCGACGTCACCGCGGCGGTGCTGCCATCACTCGGATATCGTACTGTTTCGTTTCACGTCAATACTAATGACCATCTCCGACATATATATTATTCTTTAAGTACGCACAAAATTTTTGGAGATATTGGAAGAAACTTCTTATTAGGAATAAGTACACCTTTATAGTAACACCATTGCACAAATGTTATCTCCCGTAATTTCATTGTGTGTACAAAATAAATAAATAATATTATACCATACACAAGATTATCACTCGCGTTATCAATAATAAAATTGTATGCACGTATTAACATATTAATTAATATTATTCAAATGATTATTTTTTAAGACTAAAATTAATATACATAGTAAAATTCTAAATAAACCCTACGTTAAATTTTAAAATGATTACTTATGTAAATTAAGGTTTTTTTATTGATCGTTATTTTAATAACTAGTGTATCATCTATGCTAACGATGTTCTATACGAATATCGGCATAAACGTATAATTTAAGTTGACAGACACGTAGGGCATTTTTTTGTCAATATAGTATTTTTTTTTAAATGCTATAAAAATGAAGTATTTTAGTAGGGAATAATAAAAATAGTCTAAGTTATATTTTTTTACACATTATTTTTTTATAAAAACTATATTTTTTTGGACTTCTTGCATTCTTTAACATATTTTGTCTTCAATAAAACTGGCATAAGCTTTTTAAATTATTATAATCAAATGTCAAATCAAAAGCTCATTTTTATTAAAGATATACTTGCTCTGATTCTGTTTTTTTATTTTATTATTTATAGTGTTGTAAAATATAAACATTGATCTATTGTACTGAAATATAGTATTTTCGCGTACTATATATCTCGAAATACAGTACAATATTATAGTACGGTTGGCAACGCTACAGGCACGACACGCTACCATAACTTAATCTATACGTGATATGTCGGTGATGACAGTTGTATATAATATATAACTCTCCATCAACACTCTGTAACATAAAACCATCTACAACATTAGTCTGAAACAGTATTCTACTGTCATTTCCTTTTTCTGGGCAACTCTCATCGATAGTTACTTGTTTTCCGCCATTTTCAATCGATAAGTAAAATAATATCCTCAATGTACCCGCAGTACGCTAGTCCCATGTCTGTGCTTTAAATTAATAACGCATCTTTATACAAAATCTTGAACTACAATATATGAAATCAAACAGAATCAAGTTATGGAATAAAACTAAGCATTTGATTTCAATCGATAATTGATAAAGGTGATATTCAAAATGAATAAAGACAGAAGAGAACCGGATTATCCAACCGAACTTGAGTCGCAATTCATACTTCGGCTTCCCGAAGAACCAGCAAAAACTCTCCGGGAGATCTTAAAAACCGGAGAAAATCTTAAAAATCGCCTTACTATTCAAGTAGAAAGTGATATGCGACATGGCGAAGTTCGCTTCGACCACTGGTTGATGCACGGAAAAATTGTTGACTTACCTACAATTGTTGAGTCTCTGAAAACGATAGATAACAAGAGCTTCTACAAAACTGCTGATATTTGTCAGATGATGATATGCAAGGATGAGCCTGACCAGCAGCCAAATGAAGAAGAATCACCTGCCAAAAACAAAAAAAAAGATCCCTATAAGGTTGACAAAAAATTTCTCTGGCCGCATGGTATAACACCCCCAACAAAAAATGTAAGAAAGCGTCGTTTTCGTAAAACTCTGAAGAAGAAATATGTGGAGGCTCCTGAAATTGAAAAAGAAGTGAAAAGATTGCTCCGAGCTGACAATGAAGCTGTAAGTGTGTCTTGGGAAGTCATTAAAGATGAAGATGAACAAACTAGCCAGCCATTGCAAACTGTTATAGAGCCAAGTACTCCTGCTGTGCCGAAACCTGAAAAAAAACATAAAGAACGAGGTCACAAAAAGGAAACAGTGACATCCAAAACAGCAAATGCTTCTAATGAACCTTCAAATGTTGTTGACATCTTTGGTGGAGCTGTTAGCGATAGTGAAGGTGAAGATGACCATGTCAATGTGGAAATTGTGGAAAGACAAATATCTCCTTATGATGGACCTGTATCTGATCCTAATTCTATACTTAGCCTTGGAGGCAGACAGGATAGCTTTTCTACATCATTTGAGTCACAAATATTTCACACTTCTCAGGCTCAAATGCAAAGTGGGAAAAAATCTTCACGATCCAGAGCCCCAACTCCCAGCACTTCAGGAATGTCTAAGAGTGGAGCTGTGTCCTCTGAGGACGATGATTACCAATCCAGAGACATGAACAAGGATAATGATAACATGAGTCTGAGGATTGAGCAACTCAGAACAGAGTTGGAAGAGTTAAAACAGAGGCGTCAAAGGACCCAACATGAAATTGCTGGTATGGAAAACTTGGCTCTGAGGCAACGATTCCAAGATATTTTACACACCTTGAATCAGGATATTATGTACAAGGAAATGGAATACCAGGGCATGATAACACTGCAAAATTCAGAAGACATATAGGGTTTGTATTAAATTGTTTCAGCATTAAAATAATGTGTAATAATTAAGTAACATTATTGCTGAAACAATTTATGAAACCTTTTTAAATTGTCTACCTGTGTGTAGCATAACTAATGTTTTATAGTATATATTCATATAGATTATCACCTCTATTTACATTACGAGTAGATTAATACTTCTTATTGAAACTAATTAGTATTCAATGTAATTTAAAATCATACATAATACTTATGATGCTATAGTAATGTTTAACTTTTCAGTAATATTGCTAAAGCAATTAATGAAACCTCTTCAAATTAGCTACCTGTGTGCAGCACATGTAATATTTTAGATTATGTACTTCGCTATTTATACTAGGAGTTTTTACTTCTTAAATCAATTATGTATTCAATGTAGTTTTGGATCATATATGAGTGGCTATGTTGTTTTGTGCAATGGATTTTATGTCCTTCGTAGATTTAGTTGGTTTTTGTAAATGTGTTTATATTTGGTAATATTATAAACTACTTATAAAATTATAACCATAGAATAGTTTTTGAGAACTAGTGCAATGTTATTAATGTACACATGATATTTAAATGTGATTATTGCTTGTAGTTTTCTCAATATCTATGTCATTAACACCATATCAAACAAATAAAGTACTATGTAGATCAACTAAAGTTTTTCTTATTTATTTCCCATATACATCTATACATACTAACATCTTATTCTGATTTACAAAATATATGTAAATAGTAAAATGTTTAGATAACAAGCTTTTTAGAGAGATAACTTGCTTCCCAAAGTAATTTTAAATAATACCAAATCCAATATATATATAAAATTGCATACAACTATACAATATACATAGAATTTCACAGAAAACATATTAAGCAAGCAAACTATTTATAGTCACATGGAAAAGATAAATAATAATGAATTATGTAGGTATAATGTTTTTATTTTTTCATAGACAGTAATCAAAAATGAATAAAATTTACACATAAATTGGATTGTACTCTGAATTTAAAGATCTTTGCATTTCAATGTAGCCAAAATTCTCTTATCATTATCATCCTTTTAGCTTTACTGCACTATGCAAAAATTGAGTATATCTTATTGTTTACCTTAGGTTTCCTTTACATATTTCTAAACACAACATGTATCATCAGTAATGGATATAACAATGAATATGTTTTTACATAACCTCTATACACTCTTAATAATCAATATATCAATATTCAGTATGTTATATTAACTCCTGTTAACATTTGAAAACAAATGTGCTATCTGTAATCTGCAAATGAATTAACAGAGAAGATCCTGTGGTTTAGTAAGTGGAAACTCCACCTGTCGAGCAAGTGAACTTGTGTTTGTTTATATATTTATCCAAAAGATTTAATATTTCTTCATTGGTCACAGTCATTATGATTGTTTGATTGTTTGTGATGTCCGAATATTTTTTGTGTAATAATATATGTGAGTATTTTCTCGATAAGTATTTAAAATCCATACTTAATTATTGAATTACTGAAATATACATAATTAATGCATTAATATCACACTGAAGGCTTAGTAAAATTATACAAATTTCTATGTATTAATATGTATGTAAATATCAAGACTGCATTTACTTTAGGACCAATAGGACCAATACATTACTGGCAGGAAAGAGATAAAACCTGTCTAGTTCAACTAAATAGATGCCACCCCCACATATTGTCACTTCGCCCAACAAAGTTACTGTGATTTTTGCAATGCCTCAATTTACCATAAAAATAATTTTACATATTGCTCACTTGTGACACTGTTCCCTCTAAAATTGTAATGTGGGTGCCGTCAATTCAAAACTTAATCAGATGTAAGTGCGCTTTAGCTATCCAGTATGGTGGATTTGTAATTAATCATTAAATCATAGTAAGTAATAAATATGTGATATTCCAATTCAGTTCACGGAAGTAGCAATGAAACTGGATTAAAACAGGATGTTTGATGTACATGTGTGAGGGTTGTATTGGTCAGTCAATGCAAGGTAGATTAAATGATTGCTGTGTAAAATGTTTAGTATATGCAATTTGTTTAATATGTCTGAACACTTTATTTAGATATAGCGTCACTCATTGACCTCTAATGCATATTACTCTAAAAATAAAAACCTTTTGGAACATATATAGGTCTAATCTTGCTATTAAGATTGTGATTAAATATCATTATTCAAATTTGTTCTAATAGTTGGACTGAAAGCAATCTCTCTATCAACGCACACTATAATGATGTCTTGTTTGGAAATAATAATGAATGGGGTGAAATGATACAATTCCTTACTGTAAAGAAATTTTACTGATAAATAAGTATTACACTGTAAAATAAAATCTACAAAACTACGACATGGTTGAAATCATGTTTTAAGATCAAGTGTGGAATATATGAATACACTTTAGCACTTGACTTGTTGCTTCTGCATCGCTGCAAGTTGTTCGTCTTTCTTGCGCTGCTTCTCCCTCATCAGTTCTGCATCTCTGCGTTTTCTTTCAGACAGTGACAAGCCAGTTTTTTCACTAGCAGTCTTTTTCTTCTGCATTTCCTGTTGTTTCTTTTGGTTTTTAGCTCGAGCCAGATCTCGCTGATTTCCACGAGTCATAATAGCTTTTTGATCGACGCCGATCACCAATATTCAATTGATTGTATTATAGGCAAATAAGTATGGACGATACGCTAGTCCGGCCGAAACCTAGGACAACGCACCGCCCGGCTTTTCACCTATATGCAGGTGTTTAATGCAACTACAATAAAAGACTCGTTATACAAACGTAATAAAAGCTCTTAAGTAGCTTTACATTCAAAATATCCTTCGAAATCAAAATTTATTTTTATAATAAGTACGCCGCATCTAAAAATTTTGCAGACAAAACCTGACAGACGAATGTACCAAATAAAACCAATAGCAATAATGATACCAGTATTTGTTTGGAATAGAGACTAAATAAAAATAAAAACTAAATATGTTACTCGATTTGTAATGTCAAATAACATTCAAATATAATAAAACTAATTTGAAACATTTTCAAATGTTATACTTTGTCTTTGCTTATTTTTTTACTGTCGTTGTTTGTATAGTTTTAGCAATAATATTATACTTAATATACATATGGAAAAGATACTATACAGGACCATTTTCGACAAAAGAGCTATTTTGTGTTTATAAATATTTGTGTACAAGAGATTCAAAGTGGTTCTTAACATGCATGGAAAATTTTAAGCCAGTAAAAGTCAAAATTGGTGTATATAGTATATCACATCGTCCTATGAATAATAAAATTTTAATACTTTGAATTTCCGCATTCAATATTTATAAAGCAAAGTTATTCTACCAATACATATTGAAATACGTACTACAAAATTGAATAACTAAAAAATTGACAGTGAAATCGACATCGTTAGTATTTCTCTAATAGTTTTAGTATACTTTACGTTAAATTTAGTATATCATCATTTTGATATATTAGATATAATAGTTATTTATCATTTAATTTGTTTAAGTTTCATGTAAGGAATATGAAAAAAATATATGAAAAAGATCACCCTAAAGAAAATAAATAAACGAGATATATGATAGAAAAATTATGAGTAAAATATCTACTAAACATGTCAAAATTACCTACATAATAAATTATTTACTACGTCCTAGCTTCTCACTACAGAAATCTGGCCACACACATCATTTTGGCCTGACTGGATACCTACACTAAATTGTTGATATAGCTACGTATTTTACGCAGCTCTAAAATGGGACATAAATTTTTGTTATATTATCTAATGCATAGAATGCACGATAGCTATTAAAACATTAATCTAATAAGTTAAGGGTTCGTTTAATTACTATATTGCAAAATCACGTTTAAACGATTCACATAGAAACCTATTCGATACTTCCCGCAACTTCATGTGAATGGCAACCCACTGTATGTCAATTATTATTTTTACATTGAATTCGAATTCTAATAACGTTATCATAATGCCTATAAGAAATTGGAGACAGGGAATGTTAATCATTCATGATTAATATTTTTTATACTTAAAAAATTGTGTCTTACTTTAATAGTAATATTTATGATGAAATATAAACGGATGTTTTATATAATCATATGCCTATAATGCAAAAGCGGTGTAGCTTAAAGTATTATAATTAATTGCTTTTTCGTTTCCAGTCAAAACTTTTATTTATGTTAAGTAATCTCTTTCACTCTTAAAAGAAAATAAACTATGTATCATGTTTACATAGAAGTTAAACAGAACATTATTATTTCTGTCACTATAACCATGGTATATCTGGTTGCTTTCTTTTTAATTTCAACTTTGCCATTTTACTTGCCCCAAGTTTAATACAAGGGTTCCTAATTGTTATTTTTTGTGTGGCCATTTAAGCCACAACAGTCATTTTTCATCTATTATGCTAATGTATGAACATAATAAAGTAGTACAGTTTTCAACTAATATAGTTTGGGGCATTTCTGGAGTAACTCTACCTACCTTTTATTTTTTTCCAATTAATTTTGCTTAGTGCATAGTTAATGTAAGGTGCATTTTGCTTTAATTATTTTATTTTTCTCTTGTCTATGGCATTTTGCTTTTTGACGTTTCAGTAAAACGTTTAAGCCGAGTTTTCAGCTCCGCTTATTAAATTTTCATGCATTTACTGATTCAGTTAATTTGGAAATAACAGACCAGCTTTGTGAGAAAATTCAGTGTCGTGTGTAAAACTGCTTTATTAATTCGAATTTTAAAGTTGCTTTATTATTTCTTAGTAGACCTCTGTACATATTACAATAAACTCGTTTTAATTATTGTAATTGGCATTGAAAAAGCGCGATCGTGGCGTCCAGCGATTTAGATTTAATGATCGGCCTTGACCTGGAACCTCCATTTGGGGTTCTAGGAACTGAAAGGGGTTGGGGACCAAGGATGGATTTTAAATTGCATGAATATACACACGTCGTGGTTGGTAAGGTGCCAGTGTTCCGCCCTGGGGAGAATGCTGGTAGCAGCGATGCGAGACGTCAGTTCGATTGTTACGTACGCGTTCTGAAGGAGTTGAATTTGGATGTGATTGAAGTTGATTTTGGGGTTGAGTTTCCTGACAACGTATTTCTCGAAGACTTAGCCATTGTGTGCCATGGTATTGTGTTACTTCTAAAGCCGACTTCAACGGAAGAAGAGCAAGTGGTAAGAGTGATATAGCTCTTGTTATAATTAGTTTTACAAGATGACAGTCTTGTAGGTTGGTAGAGGCTTCTAATAAAAGATGCCCTGTATGATTCATGGTATATGACTTACCATTTATGTGACTGACATATTATTCTTCTTAGGTTTTGGTTGTTGTAATATCTGAATTGTTTATGTTCATGCATATAATATAGTCAATCTTAAAGTACTAGTATTAGTGAGTTTGATATATCTTAGTGTGTGGAAACTATACTACCTAAATATATCCAATGTTACTTCAAAACATGTTAAAATATTCTGAAGTAAGGGTAATCTCCACATTCTTATACTGTGCTTGATTTTATGAATATTCAAATATCTTTTTTGTATTGTATAAAAATAATGTGTAACAAACTTTATTTACAATATCTAAATTCAAATTCTATTTAGTCCCAGTAGTAGTCTATTAGAAACAATGTTAGAAGGAAATTCCAAAATACACTCTTGGACTTAATTAGAGCACTGCCAAAAATGCTGAAAATTCATATGAAAATAGATTAATTTGTTCACTACAAGATTTTAAAATTTATTGAACAGAATCAATTATTTAAAATAACATTTTGGAATATAAAAAAATTAGACTTACTGGAAAACAAGCAGTAAGCTCAGTACCTTAGGGTAAGAAGTTTTGATCTATTCTTCTTATTATTGTTCTTCTTGTTATTTGTAATAAGTGGCAGAATCAGTATTTATTATTGTCCTCTTGCTGTTAAGTCTTCTTCTAACTTTTGGTGCTATCACTTGTCAAGCTTCCTGTAGCTTGTTTCATATCTAGGAATATGTCGAAGTGCAGTTTCTGCAGGCAGGCATAAAAAACACATACTACATAAATACTTCTCAGTTGCTACTCTTTTATAACCAAGCTCTTTAGGTTGTAAAATAAATGTTGAACATTGCAAACAACATTGTAAGTTACAGCTTTAGACACATGATCGACACAGATCTGACAAAATCATTCCAGTTTAATTCACTCAATGATAACAGTATTTTGTCAATAATAAACAAAAATAATGTTATATTTGTTAAAAACAACAAAACCTTGAAAAATTGCATAAATATATTATCTAACAAAGACTACGTATCAAAGCAGGTAGTCATAAAAATAAATTAAAGTTGCGAGTAAAATTCTTTTTTTTTCTAATTACCTAAATAAAATGGTTTCAATGGGCAGTATGAAAAAAAAAAATTATGTTTGTCAACTTCTTTGTATTACTCTAAATTAGGGATATTATCAATATGTGTTAATAATAGGCACAAAAAATCAAATTCAATGTGTGTTACATGCAGAAGTCACAATAAAGCTTAATAACTCAGAAATTCGACAAGTTATCTCTGCGTGTAATCATGCCCTAATTTTAGATAGAGAGCAAAAATTTACAGAACATGTGGATAGTAAAATAAAGACAGCTTTCTTAATAATAAAAACTATACAAAATAAGGTCATTAGTTAAAGAAGAGATACGGTTGCTCCTGTGCGAATTCCTTGTCTTTTTGCAACTAAGTTACTGTAGTACAGTCTTTGGGCCAAGATTAAATGTGAAAACAGAAAGAGTAAACCAACGAGTTGAGAATGCTTGTATTCGTTTTTGCTTTAATGTCCCAAAGAGGGACCAAAAATATATTATTCCATACCTGAACCGGAAGGGTATTCTCAACATGAGTGCTAGAAGGGAACTCCATTATGCCTGCACTGTCCACAGAATCGTATGGAGCAAGAAACCTA
>PDGT01000004.1:10074060-10144687 GCA_003671415.1 Megathymus violae | reverse complement strand
TCTCTTTGAAAAATTAAACTGGCACAATGATCACTGTTTGAGAAGTTGTTGTGAAGATGCAGGAAACCGGCTTAAGCTTCAAAAACATAAGTTGGAAAGGTTTAAGAGCTGAATTAAGTTTTCTGCAACAAAAATATGGAATGACCTTCCTTCCCCACTTCGAGTACAATATCGCATAAACTGTTTTAAAGCTAAGTTTTTAAGCTGCGTTGCTTAGGAAACAACTTGCTGCAGAAAACTTAGGACACACATACTGGAAATGCCTGAAATTAAAAGTTTTTTTTGCATAATTTATAAACCCCCTTATACATAACTCATTTATAAATATCTTCACTCATAATCCAAGAACATACACTCACACACATACTCTCTCTCACACACACACATACACATACACACACACACACACATGCGCAAGAGTAGTTTTTGAACCTTTGAATGTAATTATCTTTCTTCTCTTTTTTTTTTAATTACAAAAGTTTTTATTACCAGGCGGCTAGGGGACAGACCATTGCATCTCCCATACAACATCCTAGGGAGAAGGGACTGGCTGAAAACCAGCTCTTCCTGGGACCTTAGTCCCGAGTAAGCAAACAGCTGAGCCAGCTCCCATTCCCTCAGATATTTATGTCAGCTTTGTTTATTTTTTATTATTTTTTTTTGTAAATTTGTAATTATCTTTGGTAATAAACCGATTATATTATTATTATATGAAATATCGGATCTGGATATGGATATATGAACAATACTTTAACGGTTTCGGTCATGATTATGGATATGAATTTATTTCGGATTATTCAATTGTTTCGCATAATTTCGGTTATTAGATGATTTAGGAATCGGAAAAAATATATAACGTATTAAAAACGTAACACTTTCACTTTATTTCTAGGTATTATTTATTTTATATTAACAACGGTCTAAAACTGAGAGTGACGTGGCTAGCGTATCAGCTCAACCGGCGAAAACGTATTGTAACATGTTTCATTTACATTCTGCCCCTATCCGAAATTATTCGAAACTTTTTTTTCCGATTCAGTTACCGTTTCGGATATGTTTTTATTTCGGTATCAGATATTATATCTACATCCCTACTCTAAATATGTAGAATGACTTATATGTTTATTATTTTACATGAAGTTGTTATTTTCATTTAGTATTCTTATCATAAACATGCAAATACATTGTCCAAACATAAAATTATTATCTGCAGACAATTAACAATTAATTTGTAATATTATGGTGTTCCATAATAATATACTTGTTAAAGCATAATTATGTTATTTAGTTTTTTAAGAAGAAAAGGTATGGTTTAAAATTTCAGAAGAAAAGAAGAAGCAGATGAAGTTTATTATAAACATTTTGCAATTAGTAATACTTTAAAAAATGAAAATGCCCTCATTTGTTGTTTATTTTATTTATTTATTCATTTATTAGGTTTACCAACACTCAGTCAGTTATAATAAAAAATTAAAGATTGTGTATAAATAAATATGTGTGTGTGTAATTAAAGAAGAATATATATTGATATAAATGTTCCCAAAATCTTTACATTGTACAATTTGTCATACAATTAATAGATAAATTGTGTATGAATAAATATAAAAAATAATAATTTTAATACTTTCACTAGGTATTTCATATGGTTTATGATATTTTTCTTGAACTGACATCGTTTTTTAATATTAGTTGTTTATGTCAGTAGCTGAAAAATGAGTATAGTGGATCCATAATTGTATGTGATCATTACTGTCTGTCAACATCATCACCAAAGATATTACTGAATGTTGCAGTTAAATATATTAGCGGGGAACCTTCTTATTGTGTGTGTTATTGTAACCAACACTCATACAACTTAACCCTCCTAACCATTAACATGGATACAGACTCCTCTTGCAATGCCTAATTAAACATTTTCATAATTTAATTATCCATTCATTTCAGATTAAAGTATTAAGGAAGGTTCTTGAAAAAGATCTACGGCAGACTATTATTGAAGTGACTGATCCAAATGCCAAACTTGCTGGGTCTGATGTATTGTTCACAGGTATATATTTGGCAATATATAGACTTTAAGATTAGCATATATGATGTTGTATTGGAACTGAAAGGTATAATTATGTTTCTGTGAGTTCTGTGATTTAAAACCATGTTCGTCTTGAAATTGTTGGAAACAATTACCAATTCCTTAACAATGTGGATGTCTACTGATCTGTATTGCATTTGTTTTATATTTTGTTTAATTCTTTTCAAATCCGAACAAATTGTGTAATTTAGCAGTAAATGTAGTTTATCAGTAGTTTGATTAGATTATAGGTAAGTACGACATTGCTCCGAATCAGCAGCTGTGTCTGCTAAAGAATAAAATATGAGTTCTTAAAATTATTGTGTTATACATATGTTTGTTTCCGTAATACTCTTTCGTTTTTAGGGCGCGAGTTCTTTGTGGGAATCTCTGAAACAAGCAATGAAGCTGGAGCTAATGCTGTAGCTGAGGCGTTTCCTGAATATCCTTGCACTCCCATTACGGTATGACATTTTTTTTAAAGATAAACTCTCAATTATTTTTTATAAATATACCATAAAAGTAAAATATGGTGGAGTTGTTATGAGAGGCTGTTTATAATGTTTCATCAAACATCAAATATTAGCCAAACAACTATACTGAATTTCCTATCGTCGCCAGATTGTTTCCATTTAATAGTATAAGTGATGGTGATACGTGACCTGCTCTTTGCCATTTCATTTTTAACACACTCGTAACTCAGTACAGTCAATAAAAAAATTGTAAGTGTATGTAAATGTATAGGCCCTAATTAAGTTTATAAATCAGTGATAAAAAAATATAAAAAAACGTGTATACGAAACTTACGACATTGATCATCATTCTTTTTTTTATTTCATGAACGATCATTCGTAGAATAAAATGCTCCAATTAATTTTATTCCTCAACTTAAATAAATTTAAGCTAAATTTAAATAAATAAAAATTCTTATAAATATGTTCAGGCCTCTGTATTCATAACAAAGTCTACGTACATAATAATTTTCCAATAAAAATATTGGTACAAATATCATTTACTATATGACGGAAAATAGGTACTCGTATTTTATAATTAAAACCATAAATTATGGTTACTTCCTCGGATATACAACGTACGCTCGACATACTTAAAATTTTCAAATTGAAACTTGATGATTGATTGATTTGATTGTTTAACATGGAGTGTTATATGTTATAAATGCAAATTAATACATTACTATATAAACATATGCTTATCTGTTCATAACATGTTTTGATTAATGTTATGACAAATAAAATAATAAATATGAATAAGTGGTTAAAAAAAGATTATTATATTATATTATTATATCAGTTTACTACCTCTGACCATAATATGTATATATGTACACTACCGGTCAAAAGTTTGAGACCACTATAAAAAAATTAAGAAAACAAATAAAAGTCAACATATTTAAATCATTATGAAATACAGTTTTTATTTCCATGTTATACACAATATTTAAAATTAAAAAATTACGAATACAAAAGATAATACTAAATTACTAAAGAAAATACAAACAAGAGGGTTTACACAGACTTTTCATCAAAATATCCTCCTTTGCATTTTATTATTTGTTTTACCAATCTTGGCATGCGAGCAATTAACTTATTTATTGTTTCTTGCGAGATATTCTTCCAGCTGTCTTCTAAGGCATTCCACATGGCCTGCTGTGAAGAAGGACGTTGTTCCCGAACGTTTCGGTCAAGTTCTTCCCACAAAAGCTCTATGGGGTTAAGATCGGGACTTTAGGGTGGCCATGTCATGTTTTCCAACACTTTTTCTGACTGTTTCTCGTCTAAATAGCCCCTACATAATTTTGAACGATGCTTTGGATCATTATCTTGTTGGAAAATAAATCCTTTGCCGATTAACTTTAGTCCGGAGGAAATAGCATTTTTCTCCAAAATTACTTTATACTCCTCCTTTTTCATAATTCCTTTAATTTGGACCAGATTTCCAGTCCCATAGCCTGAGAAACAACCCCAGACCATAACAGATCCGCCACCATGCTTGACAGTCGGGACTACACACTGTGGCATCATCTTTTCTTCGGCGGAACGTCGAACGAAAATTCTTCTTTTTGAACCAAATATTTCAAATTTAGATTCGTCACTCCAAAGTACATTTTTGAAATCTTCTTCGGTCCAGTCTTGATGGGCTAGGGCCCACTGCAACCGTTTTTTCTTATTCTGCGGTTTTAGAAGAGGTTTTCGAACAGCAACGCGATCATACAACTTGGCGTCTCGCAATCGTCTTTTCACTGTAGACACTAACACAGGTTTTTCCCGAGATTTGTTGACTTCAACGCGGATTTCTGGGGCTGTTAGGCGTCTGTTTCGCTTGCTGGTTACCACAATAAATTTGTCTTCACTAGAAGTCGTAGCTCTTGGTCTCCCGGAGCGCGGACGATCTTGATTACTGCCAGTTTGTTTGTACCGCACTATAGTGCGATGAACACAAGTCTTTGATAACTTGAGTTGAGATGCAATCTCACGTTCAGATTTGCCTTCATTATGGAGAACAACGATGGCAGATCGCGTTTCGATACTAATTTCGCAAACTTTTCCCATTTTAGAGACGTCTTGACTGTAGGAATCACAAAATCAGACTAACAGCGGATATTCGTAGATAACCATGAAAATATTGGGTTAAAATAAACTTAAAAACATAATTTAAAAATATAGAACAATCGCATTGTAAGATGATGTAAAAAAAAACGAAGTGTCAGCTGCGGTAATGAGGTAATAAAATTTTTACAATCGATTATCGGACTAGCTCTTCTTCGGCTCACATTGTAGTTTGGAAACAATGCTGGTTTATGGCCCTTTCCTAGGCTTATATACAAAACAATTAGCTTTTAGGCAATCTTTAAAAACAATAGAATATGCAGGATTACTTTTTATCACCAATATTTTAAGAATATTTACTAATAACAAAAATCTTTTATTAGTGGTCTCAAACTTTTGACCGGTAGTGTATATACTTACTAAAAAGAAATACTTGCATGTACAATAAAAATAAATAATTATGATAAAACTTGAAACTGACGTGTAACTAAAAGGAAATAACTAATATAGTAAGCTCGAGTTTATTTTCTGACTGAAAAGAGTTTAATTGCGATGAAAAGCCTACTCAATAATGAGGTCACTACGGGAGTTTACGGACCAATGCGGGTGACAAATGTGAGTCCACGTGTGTGTCACAGCGCTAAATGTGTTACATATAGTTCTATTAAGCATCATTTAATTCACACCCCGCACTAGAATTGTTTGTGTTGCGGATGGCATGGTCATTCACAAATATGGAATTACAAACGCCCGGCCGGGAAACAAATCCGTGAGCCCTTGCTCGGCAGGCAGGGTTCTACCAACTGGGCTATAGGGTCTTCTTATTTTTCTGATTATTGCACTTCTATTATTGTATTTAAAATACTCCTTTCTATCCCTACTTGATCATTTCACAATCTTGTTTTTATTTTATTACAATACTTATCTATATATAACACAAGGTAGAAGACAATTCTATATTTGTATATTCTTCGATTTTAAATGTTTACCTCCTACAAATATATCTACATACGACAAAAATTACGTCCATGCTATAATCATATATCATTCCACTTTTGTTGTTTTTTATTAAATATATTTGCTTCCCTTGAAACATATAACGAATTGTACTCCTATGTTGATTGGTCTCTTGTTGCTGATTGTTAGTATATTAGTTTTGGTAGTTTTTAATTATGTCTACTTTTAGGGTTCTTGAGCGAGTGTGATAGTCAGATTACAAATTTTCTTGTTGTCTGCAAAGTTTTGGATGGTAAGGTAATTATTATTATGTGTATTATAAAACTGTAGATAATATTAAGTATATTTTTAGTTGAATGAAATCTAGTATTGTACTAACAACGGTACAACTGGCTCTATAGTGTTCCGAAGCATTTGCCATTAGTGGTCACTATAAACCGCGCCTAAGGTTGCTTATATCGATCGATATCGTACGATCAGATCAAGCTATTAGGCTACAAGTAAATCGTGGTCTAAAATGAGAGTTGATGAATATTTCAGATGCCAGATGAAGTGCACCATTTGAAGAAGTATGTCACTGTGGCTGGTCCCGACATACTTTGCGTGGCTTCTTGTGAGGATACTACTGATATTTTAAGGAGGATGGAGCGCGAAGCCAATTACTCATACAAGACCCTCACCGTATTCGAGGAAGAGGCTTCCAACTGTCTCTTTGTTAACGGGACCCTGATCCACCGAGCCATCGAAGAGATCCCAAAATCCTTCAAGGTAGAGGGAAAACCAAGTTTTTTGACGCAATAACATTTCATACGATTACTTACAAATGTAGTTAATACACCGACCGTCACCATATTCGAGAATTATATGAGTCGATGGTACATATAGACGGATCTGAACAATTTTTTTAATAATTATATATTTAGAAAATAATATAATACTACGGTTTCTCACGTGATTAGTATTCTACTTCACCGTGTTTTATTATAGACTCGGAAGTTCAATATTTTTTAAATAATTATCAATGTAAATTTATGTATTATATGTATATTAACAGGCGACAACGATCAGACCTGATCTTAAGGAGTAACCCCCATCTATGGTCATCTGTAACACCAAAGATATCACTGATGCTTTGCGAACCAAACACGTAAAACCTTTCCATTGTCGAAGGCGAGTTGTATCTAGCCATACAGGTAAAAATCTCTAGCACCGTGCATGACTACACTCATCAAGCTGGGTGGTACAAAGCTCTAAGTCCTAACGCGAGGGATCTGGTCCCATTATTTCTTCCGTTGTTATAGTAGGGTTTACCACGAGCTGGAGAGATTCGCTTGGGTCCCCTTAGACCCAAAAAACGCGGCTGTTTCAACAATTTGTGACAATTGATACATTACATTGTTTATGAAATGGAATATTTAGTGTATTCAGTGACGTTTTTATATTAAAAAAAATATGTTTTTTTTACGTCTTTCTAGATTTTCTGCGAGAGGATCGACTTCGCTCGCCGTTCCATCTGTTTCTCGGAGCTGGCTTCGATGTCTACTGGACTGACTGCGTGCTCCCTTTTGGTCCGTAATCCATAAGCAGCCCTTCGATACTGTACTTTCTTACGCGCAATATTGTACTCATTCCAGTAGCAAAAATTAATTTACATGTTTTACCATTGAATTGAATTTACCATTGAGTACTTCATATATATTGTTCTGACATGAGATAACTTAATTTGTTACAATATCACTAAGGTTATTTCTCAGTGTCGATTACGATTGGTATTTTAATATTAAAATAAATATTAATTAAATAACGTGAAGCTAAAGATATTTTAGGTATTTAATATTTAATAAAAATTCTGGTCTGGTAAAAAAGTACTACCAGTCGATTAAATTGATCTTTTCAATTTATTCAGTATCGTACTAAATGCACAGTCTTATAAACAATCCAATACAATAATTGTTGCTACCGTGACGTAATTGCATTGTATTGTTTTTGTATTAGTGTTATGGAACTTTGCATTAATCTGTGAGCGAAATGTATGATGACATATACTTTTAAGATTTGTACCTTCCTCCCACTTTAATAATTGGTAATAAGTTAGTGAGTCTCTAATCGTGAACTGAATTAATTTATTGCGCGTTAAGAAAATACTAAAATAATCGACGTAATAAATGGTGATGAAGCCATGATGAAGGGGTATTGCAGTTATGATACGTCTTTGAATGTATTAGTTTGAATGATTACATTTACTCCATTTTAAAAGCATGCAATTATTTATTATCTATGTTTATGTGTATTTAAAGGCTTATATTAATATATGTTTGACTAAAGTGTTTATTTGGTGTTAGTTTAATTAATTATATTTGAAAAGGATTATTCTACACATTTGAGATGCCTCTCATAGATTAATCACGTAATAACGCGACATGTTAATGATAGCACTAATAAAACGTTTATTCTGACAAGTTCCAAATACATATTTCTGCAACATTTTATTATTAAAATAGGAATGTTTTAATTATCAAAATAAGTTTAAAAAATGAAGGTTTCACTATGAGTAACTGTGCAATATTCAATTTATATTATTTTATTTATGTTTATTTCTTTGTATCGAATACTTGATTTTAACTTTCATAGCAAACTAAATTACATAATTATTATATTATAATTATAGAAATGAGTATTTTAGATTTTTTTAGTAATATGCAATTGTTTAATTATACAACAGTATTGACGAAATATGATTGTCTTAAAAGTCTATAATATAGACTTTATTTTGTTTATATGTGGTGTATATTTAATATTTGGAAACAACTGTATGACCTTTGTAAAAGGTTTTCAATTGGTTTATTAAAATTATACATCAGTTTTCGAGCACTATGTAGACGTTGAAACCAAGGGATCCGAGTAACGCGTATGCGTAATATTAATCTATTACATTAAATAACTTAATGTAAAGACACTTTCTTATGGGAAAACATTACTGGCGCGTCAAGTTTCCCACATAAATGTTAATTTACTCGATCTAATTACAAGTAATTTAAATAATATATTTTAGTGACATTTTCATTTCAAACAAGCTATTTTGTTTTTAGTTGAAAATTAAAATGAATTATTGTATTTCAAATAGTTTTTTTCTTTTAAAGTGTTTAGAAATACGCTTGAAAGAAATGAAAGTGGTATTATTCTCAAATATCTTCATATTCATTTTTTACATAAAAATGTAAGGCGTAATTTGTATGTTTATCGACTTGCCACAATCTCGTTGTGGTGCATTCATAAATTTAAATAGTGATGTAAATATGATTTCTGCATTATCACGTGGTATGTTACTCTTCTTGAAATATATGATAACCATGAAGAACATCATTTTATCTCGATTTATATTCTATATGATTTCATTTCTCCAAGTACAGTTAAGTGTAATCGCATGCTTGCCTACGTATTTATTTTTGGGTACGAATTGTAATACCCTTTATATTGGACTAAAATGAAGCCTTCGATAAAACGATTGAATATGTTTAAATTCAAAACGTAAACTTTCAAGTGGGTTTTTGTTTAAACGATTTTATTTAACCAATTATTTATCGCTTATGGTTTTAAATGTAGGGTGTAATATAAAACATTATTAGCACAAGATGCAATGGTTACCTCGAGCATAGTTAGTGTGTAGAATATCCATTCCCTAAATAGCAAGACTGATTTCCAATCACTTGTGAACAACAGCTAATATGGTAATTAATTTTATTTAGGTTAGTGTAATTACCCATACATTCCTTACTCTGTTTTCCTACCTGTAATGAGGATCGGCGAATAAAGAGTTTGTTCAAAATAGATTCTGCTTGGTGGTTGTCAAATTTCCTCCATTAAAATCACTGTTGTTCATAATGAAACCGAAAGGTAATTATTATTTCAATATTTATAAATGGTAAATTCTGTTAAATGTTAATGGTAAATATAATAAAATACAAAATTGTACTTTTCAATATCTTCATGGTATCGGCAGATATTTTGTGTGACGTTTGAGGATAACCAAGCTGAACCAGTTCCTTTTCGTAAGCACATTGTAGGTGTGAGCGAAAAGTTAGACCTTACGACGACAAATTACATAGAAATCGTGTACCTGTGTTATTTACTAAGTATATTACCAGTATAATAGCGCTCCATATTTTAAATATAGCGGCGAAAATACATGACTAAAATACCCGTGGATCATTATTCTTTTTTTTTTACTTTATTTAAAAAGGGACGAAGTTAACAAATATACAAAAAATACAACAGCAACAACAAATGCGATTGTGACAATTGAAACGCTTTGTTGGTTTTGAAACTAATTTCAAACAATTATTCTATATTACACATTTTATAGTTTAGTGATTTCATTAATTCAGCACCACCGGTTTCTTTTCACCCATTAATTATGGGTATAACTTGTTTTGAATGGTATTTATATTTACCAGTTAGCCACTCTGGTTTTTCTTCAAACCTACAACAACACAGTTATGACTCTGGTTTTAATAAGAAGGCATTTTACAAAATTTATGTGCGTACCATTTTATTATTTTAAAGCTTATCTAGTTCTATTAATTTATAATTTATTTACTGTAATATCTGCTTATGCAATATATAGGGGTATTCCAAACATCGTATTTACTACCCACAAAGAAATTCCATATTAAATTTGATCCTATGTGCTGTGGGAACAATTTCATTTCTCAGGATACAAAATATATATGTTGTTCCCATTCCCATTACATATTATATAATATGCGAAGTACCAAATACCTACTGTACATTTGTGTACTGCACTCAATGTATGTTTAATATGATGTAGTGATGTATAAACAAAAAAATATTTCCAAAAAACTTCTATATTGATACCAAATCGTACCTTAAAATTTTACAAATAAGACACTTTATAAACAGCCCCCAAACTGTTATGTTATTAATGAAATATAAATGCCATATTTAAAAAAAAAACACATATTTCAAAGATACTAACATAGAAAAAGCACAAATACTCATGTACCTTTCCTGGCCTAGCCGAATAGTAAAGTTGTTTGTATATTTGTCTATCGCAAGACAAAACGGTAGAGTTTATTATTAATTACATACAATATAATCCATAATATTTAAAACCATATATTATTCTATACATATATTTAAATCCATATTCTAATGTAATGTACTTGTTTGTCACAATTTTAATTTATTTTGGAATTTATATCTTAGATTTTCACGGAACTTTTACTCCACGAGAAGTATCTCTGAAATTAATAAAATATTTTATCTTTTGTAAACTTTGCTTATTCTTATGCAAGGTTGATAAAAATATTGTCGTCGTCAAATGTTTGTATGTATGTGTTCCAGAGTTTGGAAACATGCTGTTATATATAAATTTAAGTTAAATTTATATTTAACACCGAAAACGAAAAATTCTGTATAGCTTTATGTATAGTATTTATTGCAAGTTCTTGTTTCATAAATGATGTGAAGTGTCGTGTTGGCATATATAGTTGTATATGTAGAGTTTATTGATTGGCTTCGTTAGTAAATAAAAAAAAAAACAATTTCAATATTAAAACATAAATGATATAAAGAATTATCATTTTTTGACATTATTGTAATGCTTGCTTAAAAGCTGTAAAATCTCAAGGTAATAATAAGACAGTTGACATGCATTTGTATTAGAGTTTTGTTGGCTGTTCTTAATATTTTAAAATGACTTCTATTCATTTCGTATATGTAGTAAATTCTAAATTGCTACAGTTATAGTTGTACGCTTGAACATATATATGACTATATTTTAGTGTGACGTTCGATCAATCGAACTGTAATTGCATTAATTGCACTTGTAACAAAATAAAATTGTTATTTAGAGTAATATACATTTCAACATTTGAAACATTGAAAGCGATATGATAATATGATGTCGTCTACGATATGTTACACTTTAGTTTAATGATATGTATTGCACATAATACTGTAAATCAAATCGAGCGAAATATTAATATATGGTGCAAATATCATAAAAATCAAACAAATCTACACTAGGGATGTTATGGAGCTGCGTAACCGTAACCGAAACTGGCGGATATCCGAAATAAAAATATGTCCGAAACTATAACCGAATCCGACAAAAAAAGTTTCGAATAATTTCAGATAGAGGCAGAGTCTAAATAAAACAATTTATGACAGGTTTTTTGTTGTTTGAGCCGACACATTTGCCGCGTCGCTTGCGTCTTTAGACGTTTTTATTATTTGATTTTAAAGTTTTTATTCTATGATTATAATACCAATTAATACCTACAAAGGAAGTCAAACGTTTACTTTGTAAATACATTATATTTTTTTACAAGTCCTATATCAACTCATATCCTTTACCGAAATTATCCGTAAATTAATCCGCAATTATATCATATCCGTAACCGTAATCGAAACCGGTAAAATACCTGTAAATACCTGTAAGATCTGTAATTTCATATCCATAACATCCATAATCTACAGAAAATGCAATCATTTACATCCAAATATGGCCAATGGTTCAATCGCCAAATTATTATAAAGGGTAATTAAAAACAAAGATAAATTTAAAGTGAAACTTGGTATTGTTAGTTTGTTTCGGATTTCGAACACGTATTTAGTGGTTTTATCGTTTATTCTAGTTATGGCATTCGTATGTTTAGATGTTTTAGACGATTCGCACAAATTTAGCTTAGAGCCAATAACGCACGTTTTACTGATGTGTAAGAGTATTCGTATTGTAGCATTTCTTGGTATTTCTAAATAATAAATGTATTCGGGTGATTTCCCATTATTTATAATCGTAAATATGTGATTAAAGTACTACCAGTAGAGGTTTTATTTACGTGAGGCGTTTGAAAATAGGACAATATTTCATATTTCAAAATAGAATTACACGAGGAACGTTTGGTTTCGCGATTAATCATTGTTTGAACTTCTGTCTTCAACTGGTTGTTTCAAGGGGAAGTAGGTTTATTAGTCGAAGTGTCTAACGGTTGTCAGCAAATATCATAAATGTACATTGCCGTGGTTCAGCTAGAAACCTAGTAGGACTATACATAGGTGTATTGCTGAATAAACTTAGTGGTTCAAACAGGTGGACCTTGCGTAATGGTTGAGTGATGAGCAACGTACAGAGTGTAACAGGAGTTGTTGCAATAGTCTGTAACGTTGTGATACAGGGCATAATTTAATTGAACTCATAAAAGGGAAAATAAGAGAAGAAATTTTATGCTTTTGCAATTTAATTTTTGCAAGGACACTCATTGCATTATTTAAAGCGTTATATCTCATCAGCAATACTTAATAATTTGTCTGATTTAAATTGGCGTCTTCAAAATGAAGCCTCGTAATAATTTTAAGATTTTAATGTCCTTGTCTTCTGTGTTAGAATCTCATTTTACATAATTTGTATACGTGTTTTAAATTACTTTCAAACTCGGTAAATACCATATTGTACCTTTCCAATTAAACATGAATAAATTGAATAAATATCTCGTTTTATTTAATTTTAACAACCTATGCCCCATTGTCCTCTCAATCTAGAATAAGACGTCGAGTTCGCCAGTTCAGTACTAGTATTTTTATCCGATATCAAGAAAGGAAGCGGTTCTGTTAGTAAGTATTAATTTATTTTTGTACTGCTGGCTATCATATTTAATTTGTTTAATTAATTTAAAAATCAGCCGATTTATATTTATGGACTGAATGGTAATCGAGTCATAGAAAAAAAAAACAATTGTTTGAAGTTCTAGTGTATTAGACTTGTCTATCTTTGAAAATTAAATAGCTATCATTTATCTAAATTTTAAAATAAGACAATGAAGTGCTATTTATTATTTCCATACACAAAATCAATTTTTGTAGTTTTTATCGTACTATAAGTTAGAAGTTAAGTCAGTTTTGCTTAAATATTAGCGCACTTTACCCGTTTAGAATTAATATTGGTTTTGGAATCAATAAAAATATTAAAAGCTGCAGATGTGCATGTTTTTAAATAGTATCCGAAGTTGTAGTATGTATACGATTTATCGTAATATAACTTAGGTTAAGCTATATTGATTAGTGAGTATGTGTGTGACGAAACAAACGGTTGTGAACGTCCAAATGCTTTATATATAGCATTCATTGGCTAGTATTAGTAGTAGTATATTATACATGTATTTATTGCATATAATTATGTCACTCTTATTTGAATTATCTTTGAAACCATATTGGATGCAAAATTAAAGGAATCACGCTAAGTGTAGATTACATTAGGGTGCACGGTAACGAAGTTTAGATAATATTTATCTTCTAAAAATCGATAAAGTTTATCGTGCGTGTTTGAGCATTTGAAACGGCACACAGATGTTTTCAATTCACCAGTACGGGAGCAACCTTTGAAACACGAGTTCTGGTTAAGCAATATCGATTGTAAAGAACCAGACCTTTCAGATTTGTTTCCCAATGAAAATGACTTAAATTAGACCTTCATAATTTAACCATATCACAAGTACCTATGAGTTCTACAGTTAACGATGTGTGAGTCTCCTCTAATTAGTATATAGCTCCATGCATTTTGCGATGCGTCTATTCCGCCCTGTGGCTTTTGTTTTGATTTGAGTTCAGTTGGAATAGATAATAGTAGTGAATTTACTTTGTGCAAATTTAAAGGCAAAGTAAAACCAACAAGCCAATCAGGGTTTCGTGGCTTACACTGTTAGGTATTTTTGCTTATTGCAAATTGTGAAACACGGTTCTTAACTCTCCGCGGTGCTTTCTATCGCGTCGTACTCATTGGTATGACTAGTATAATTTTGGGTTGATTACGCACCAACCCACCCAAATTAAAAACATATGTAGTACGCCCAGTAGCCAAAATTGTGGAAAATACTCTCATCAGCCAATTAGCGTTATATTCCAACAATCGATAACTCCGTTGACTTAATTACTAGGGTGGCCAAGACTATCTTCTGAATTTAACGTTTCCGAGGTTCTTAGCTGGAAACGAATCAAACTTCTATATATTGTTAAATATACCTTTTATTTTATTATTGTCGGTTCTGTGCTACCAACCTCGACGCAATCAAGCAGATAGCTCATGTTATTCAAATTCCTGAAAGAGCAATCGATTTAAATATATTTTCTAATTTCAATAGATTAAAGCGATCGTTGACGAGCCACGTGCTTAATTTACTTTTCCATATAAATACGCTTCAAAACAATAATCTACATATGAACAAGGCTTTTTTCTTTAATCATTAATCTCTAAATCCATTCAAAGGTCAGCAAGGAATGGTTGACCTGACGGTTCATACTATGATTAGATGATTATATAATTACAGGGAAAATTTAATAGTAATTAGCTTAAATTTAACGCGACTATTCATGATTATCAGATAACTAACAAACCATAAAATTCTCTACGCAAAATGGCGGTTGGTTTAACAAGCGTTAAATCTAAATCTAGCAAGTCTCGAACTAAGTTTCAAGCGTCCCCTTATATCGTGTTTACCGCCCTTTATCCACCAAGATTACAATTTACGACGGATCTTATAATTATAAAGTTTTTGTTTACCGCTGTTCCCTCGTTTATTATTTTGCTAATACGTATTACAGCACTTATGGGAGATTAGATCACTTTTTTATATTATCTTGTTATTATGTAATATGACTGACCCTCGCCTCGCTTCAGGATATTATAGTGCTTGCGTTTATGAACAGTATTAGCACCCTAAACAATTCTTACTTGGTTTTTTAACAGGTGTTTTATAATTGTTTAACGTCAACTTCATATACCTTCACCTACCTCTTGAACCACTTTGTCTACCTGGAAGCACACAGAAATAATATTTAAACATATTATCTGAACAACTGACCCACGACATCCATCTTCTTTTTTTATGTTAATAGCCGACAGACGAGCCAGCTGATGGTAAGTGGTCGCCGTCGCCCATGGACATCAGCAAGACTATAAGTATCACTGATGCGTTGCCGGCCAGGAAATGAGAAGAAGGTAAGAAAGAAAGTGAAGTGCCTTCCGTGCCTACTCGGTTTTTATGAGAAAAGAATAAAATTCTAAAAAGAATAAATGCAGCCCAATCATGTAGCCAATAACACAACATACAATGGTTCCGGGATCTCTAATAAATGCAACGGTGCCTCTCCAGTATAATATTTTAAGTAATCCTCCCGAGGTCCATAACTATCCTTTTCTTGTTCTCGTGTGTACTGAAGGATTGAATCGAAACGAGGACCTCTACCGCTGTTGGTTTTGCAGTGCCGGACGCCGGACAATATGGATGACCAAACCGGGGCGCCATAGAGACCGGGGAGTCATAGGTTACTTAACTCTTGCATAGAGGCTTATGAGGTCCCCGGAGATAAGGCAGTAACCGGTGCAGTACCTAACACCCTAAATTACTTAAATTAGTGCATAGAACTAAATCGGCAATGTGGTCAAAGTATATTCGATCACCAGGAAAATGGTAAACTAATGTTGACACATTTGATGTGTGTACATCTTAAAGTAGCTTATGTTTGTAAGCACCTTAAACCTTAATTAAGTAGGTTGATGTGTACAAATTAACACGACGCCATTTTAAGTGCTGTCACGGATAAGTACTAACAGTCGTAATACCCCTTTGTCTTATAACAGTTACGGCGTCCATTGTAAATTCTTTTCGTACAACACATATTTTTAGTAGGTCATAAGGCTTTATGTAACGTAACACGAAATTATTGTATTCAAATGTATTTAAATCATGCTTAAAACAAATTCAAATATCGCACAGATTAAAAATAAAATTCAGCCGCAGCCCGGAGTTTGTTAGAGACACTTTGCTGACATTGGAAAATTTAACCGCCCATGTTTATGGAACATTGAACTTTGGTCGTGATTGCTCATTCATACTATCCTTACAGTTTGACTCATTTGAATAGATTTCATGAGTTGTAACATTAAAATTAACTCACTAAAATTGGAAATGTACTGTTGGTTATCACCGGTAAAATAAGGTTTGTTACTTATCGATATCAAAGTAGATAAACGCTAAGCGAAAAAACGAATAGGATGGGCTGCGAGTTTGCGGCGAGAATGAAGTCTCTTCAGAATATTGTGAGGTGATTACCAGTTGAACCGCATATAATAATACTTTTAATGTTATGTTACGTATCAGGATAAAAGAGTTCGAAAAACGACAAAGTTGTTTCGCAGAGACTTTATTGCACTTTTTTGAATAAAGAGTCGCAATCGTACTCGCTTCGAAGATAGAGAACTCTTCGTTTTTGTAATGAGATCCGAAGGACCCCCGGGCGGCTCTGTCCGCTATTTATACAAATTTTCAGGGCTTTCAGAATTTTCTACGCCATTCGGTTCAATATCCTCGGAAAAAATAGATGTAATGAACCAGGTAATAAAAAAACCTGTATGTGATATTCGCCTCTTTACACAAAATGTAAGGGTAAGAGTCGCTTAAAGTGCTCGAGGTAATTGTTATCGGAACTTGGATTTTATGGCCGCTATTGTTTTCCGCCGAATCTTCGCGAACCTTCAGAACAGTAATATTTTTAAAATAATTTTTATACTCAACATTAAACTTTAACTCAACTAGCTTTTATAACTTCGCTTAACCAATGTATATTGGAGATCAGGTTAAAATGGTGTCCTTAGTCAAGGTTTCAGTATTAGGAACCTCTCGTACTGCTTAGTTTCTCGAAAATTGTGATGTCGTATTGTACATTTTCATTCTTAGTGTTCACCATTTATGGGTAATGTGAATGTGTAAGTGGATACAACACACATACAGAAACAAACTCGGTTAAAACTGCAGTGTATTTAAAAGAAGTTGGGAGTAATAGGTACAAATAAAAATATTTTTCACATAGCTCGGAACGCTCAGTATGCGAGACTCGGACGTTTCTGCAATTTTAACGGAAATTACCGGAGAGTATCCACTTGCGTCCACTTTCTTATTACTGTTCCGTTTCTACGTCATTGAGTAAATTCACGAAGGGTTAATTGGATGGCTCTTATATATAAGAGTAAGAAAATACGTGTAGGTATGTCAAGAATTGTAAACAAAAGCCTCTAAATCTAATGCAATTTTCAATATTCTCTAAGTTATACTTACTACAGCCAGAGTTATAATTTACTTGGAAGAGAACATACACTTGCATTTACATGACACAAAGAATAAGGATATATCAGAATTACTAGGTCAGGACTACAAGCAATAAAAAAAAATAAGAAAATTAAAATTCCTGACTGTACCAAACAATTCGTTTACCTGCGGTGAAGACTTAAGATTTCAGATTTGGAGATGTTATTTACCATTTTTCACTTACCTGTGTTTTTGTTCTCAAGTATACTATTATAATGTATGCGAATTATAAAGTTAGTTACCACTCGGACCATATCTCATTTATCACCAAGTGGTATTGTAGTAAGGCATTCCCTTATAACATGTTAAATATTTACAAGTAAAGTACATATTTCGTCCTGTTTTGTTGTTATGTAACAAAATTAATGGAAACATCTTAATGTATTCTATTCTTTAATGGGTGGTGCTGCAGGGTAAACTCGTAATGCGTCTTTATTACTTCTAACCTAACGGAACGAGTTAAAAATTGCAGAGCGTGCTGATTACCATAGTCCTGGTTATCGTTCATAATCACTTTGAAACCATCAATTGAAGTTCATCGAGTATGGGCAGGCAATTTATGTTTTTTGCAAAAATCAGTTAAACGATTTCAGACTTGCCACCGGTACATCTGTTAGAAGTAATTTGTAGAGTGTCAACGAGTGAAGCTGCTCCCATTCGTCTAGTATAGGTGCTTTGCCTATTGATTGTCGCATGCTGGCAAATTGAAATGTCTATCAACAAAATGAAGAACAAAAAAAGTATTTTAAAACTAGACAAGATTTTTCCTTTCACTACAGCGAGTAATCTTTTAATAAGGTGTACTTTTATAGGATTTCGCACTGAGGTATTTCAAAAATACTAACCTTTTTAGGTAATATTGAACAGGATGTGCAGCTCTGCTCAGATTTTCTTGATTGGAACAAATTCTTATATATATCTTCTTATATATATATATATATATATCTTATATATATATTTATTTATTTATTTATTTATATACATATATAGGAATTAGAGTTTAGCAAATAATGCGTGCACTGACACAGTTTTCGCCAAAGTGATAGTTTTTTGTATATGCCGCAGTATCAACACTATGGCGACTTCTATTGAAAACGTCAAGCAGCTTCTGGCTGCTCGAGTGTGGTCACTGACAGTGGTGACGTTTGTCAGTTTGGACAGTTTGGTGGTCTGCTTGCATCACTGCTTCTTCCCATCTGCTTGGAAAGAAGCAATCGTTATAGGAATTCCCAAACCTAGGAAACCTCTTAATAATCCCTCAAATCACCGCCCCATCAGTCTCCTCAAGGCTATGGGGAAAGTACTCGAAAGAGTCATACAGTCTCGTTTGAGAAAGCTTCTCTTTCCAACGGACGAACATCCACTTATCATTCCACATCAGTTTGGTTTTCGTGCAAAGCATTCATGTCCCCAACAAGTCCATCGTGTGATGGAGTACATCCTAAATAGTTTTTATGCAACCCATAGTCTGAAGCTTTAGCCTCAGCCGTTGGTGGTATCCTTAAGGTGACACACATTCTCCCCAGCCGACAACAGCTTCAGTGTTGACTTTTGAGTGGTCGCTCCCTCGGGAGCGCCGCCAGTACCCTTCTTTCCTATAGTAGGGCCGCATCCGATGAAGGCTTAGAGGCCGCACGGCCAAAGCCACTTCATGTTGGTGTTTAATGTGTAGGCACTCAAGGCTATTGCTAGGTCACGCGTGAGTCGAACATAACCAGCGTAGCCGGCTGCGCTGGTATGCATGAGCATTCACCATCCTCCTCCCGTAAGAGGGGAAAAAAAACTACCTGGGCTCATTACCTCGTCGGACACGGTAGTGTGACGTTCGTTGGTTTTGCGATCGACACAATTTGCGAGCGGTTGTGTGGACAAACACCGCTTGTCATCGAACTCACTACGTTATTAATCTTGATTAATCTAATTAATCCTTGAGTTGATGTTTATGCTATCTATTAAACGAACAATTGTATTAAGTGTTGCGAATATTATTTTCCACCATGGCCGACGACTCTGATGACGAGTCACCCGATTAAAACCACCGTCATATATTTGTTCTTAATGTTGCCAACTAGATATAGATAATAAAAATTATGGTAAAATTATAGTAAACAAAGTATAGACATTAAATGAAATTGCAACAAATATGAATAAAAAAATGTTTTCTATCCATTCGTTAAATAAAGATGCCCTAGCTGATTATGCAATAATTTTTTTCGCATTTGTAATATAGAGTATTTTTACTAGGCATCAAGTGTACATACTTGATTGATTTTGTTTGTTAAAATTTATCATTGTGGAAACTTTAAAAACAGAGGGGACACCACATCGTCCACCAACGGGTAGATACTTGGTGAGACCTCATGGATTATCTTAGCCTGGTGGATTAAAAATTATGATTTAAAACTAAATTTGCGGAATATATACATTTTATTATGAAACAGGTACTCACGATACGTTTTATTTATTGCCAATATTTCGACCCAGTTGTATATATCGTAGTCGCGGTGGAACTGCGGTGACGGGGAGAAACCGTCGACAAGCTAGTGGTAGATTAATCTATCAACCCTACGTCTAGTTCGATTTTATTTTTTAGTTACTTACACGACACTTACTGCATCTTCACGCACTAAACTTTGCACTTTGTGTTTTACATAAACTAAGCAGTGGATTCCACGTTTGTGCTAACTTAAAATTATCTTCCCTGTTGAAGTTCCTGGTGTGTTTTTTGATCTCTATTGCTTCTCTTACTTAACGTGGAAACTAATGTCGTTCACCGGAGATCTCCTAACTAACTGATCAGTTAACTCTAACTGATCAGTTAACACAGAAATTATACAATCTTTGGTCCTTATCACCCAGCCCGTCTGCAGAAGATTTAATAATAAATGTGAACTATATAAAATATCTTTCTCATCGTGTGAGGACAGATACCTAATAACGACTGCACAATATATAGTGACAGTGATGCTGTCGATGAACATGAAGACTGTGATTTGGTGTGAATGTTGATCGACATCTTATGAGATAGTTAGTTTGTCAAAATATTCTAATACCAAATGAATTACCAAAGACTAGCTGAGAAAAATTTGCTGAGATCAAATCAAAATCAGCTGCTCATTGAACTCAATCCCAGAAGATCAGTAAAAAATTATCTGTTATTAGTATTATGAACTCCATCTTACAATGAATGGACTTGATGAAATTTATTACGCCGAAGATTGAATAACCAATAGAAATACGGAAAGATGGAAATGTAAAAGGGTTATTTGGTAATCTATCTCGTAAATCTCACTTCTCGTTCGTACATGACAAAACGGCGTTATTTTGAATAACAGATCAAACATTTCAATTAGTTTAATATTTTCCTACGTGGGCGGATGCTGAATCTGACGACCCCGTAGCCAAGTTGGTAGTGACAATGCCTGCAGAGCTAGGGGTCCTGGGTTCGATTCCCGGCCGGGGTAGCATTTGTGATAGATAAATGTTTGTTCTCGGGTCATGGGTGTTTGTAATGTCATATTTGTGTATGTCCATGCCACCCGCAACACAGGGAATACTAGTACGGGGGTGTGAGTGTGTAAACATTCATTTATTTATACCTCGATGTTAATATTCCAGTCGCAGGTCTGTTGGAAGAAAAGTTATGAAGAAATAAGTGTCACCGTTGCACATTATTGTTGAGTACAGAAATAAATAAATAACATTGTTACAGGATAAAAATGTACTTTAAAACGCATGTCACGTTTTTAAATCGGACCAATAAGGTTGTGTTTGAGAGTAAATATTAAGACGTTATAGCTTGCGTTCATCATTGAAAGTATTAATTGAAATAATTGTAAACAGTCAAAAGTACCTTTTTTCCATGGTCTTTTATTGCTTAGTGTAAATTTGTTTACTTTAACGGTACATTTTCTGAATCTGTTTAATAAATTAATCACTATATTTTACTAAAGATCAAGATGTCTATTTTCCAATTAATCTTATAATCTATACTAATATTATCAAGAGGAAAGTTTTGTACTTTTGTATGTTTGTAAGGAATAAACTCAAAAACTACTGAACCGATTTTCAAAATTCTTTCATCATTAGAATGCTACATTATCTCTTAGTAATATAGGCTATATTTATTACTAGGAAAGATAAGGAATGATTGCTAAAACTTCAGTAACGTGAACCAAGTTGTAAAAAAATTTGCTTAAAAATTCTTTTCATCGCATACGTTGCGGAAACTATTGATGATAGAACAAAAATATGTTCTACAATATTAGAAAACATATCAATATTTACAAATAACTTCGCGATACTATATGTCCAACTATTGTAGTTATGTCACTATAACCACTTTTTATATTTTAAAAGTTGACCAAAATCAGACCATGATAACCATACCTTAGTATTAATCCTTATCCAAATAAATAATTTCATATTTAAAACTGTTTTCATACCTATAGATAGCTTTTTGAATTACTCAAATCGGACATTCCGGTCAGAAGATTTTACGAATTTAGGAAAATATATACCGCTGCCGTCTCTGCGCAATGACCAGTGTGGCCCCACGCAAAGCAGCCGTAACGCAGGCCGGCAGATGAGGCGACGAGGGATCGGGCACGAGATGCAGGATGGGCACATATATATGAAATAGGTAGTCGCACGGTCGGCTCCACAGAGTACATTGAATATTTTGACTGTTTTCACAGCATATGAAATTGTAAATATATCTCAAAATGTTTAAAAATAAAAGTACACCCGTGCGAAGCCGGGGCGGGCCGTTAGTCTATACTAATAATTAAAATTGGAGTGTCTGTTTGTAATATTAAAATAACCGCTTTTTACTACATGCATATGAATGTATATACGGTAAATATACCAAAATGAAAAATAATTACAATATTTGTCTGTCTCTTTGTCTGTTTGTTCCGGTTAATCTGTAAAACGGCTGGACCGATTTTGACGGGACTTTCACTGGCATGTAGCTGATGTCATAAGGAGTAACTTAGGCTATTTTTATTTATTTCTAAATAACTTTTTTGTTAAATTCCACGCGGACGAAGTCGCGGGAACAGATAGTCTTCAAACAAAATCGTAACTGAATTTTATGAAACGTAATCATAAACGTTTTAACCGAGAGACCATCTTTATCCAATCGTAACTTTTCAGTGGCTACTCTTACAAAGTACGATTGAGTTTACAATTGTTTAGGAACTTTCAATAAAACTATATTTGTTCACAATATTTCAAAATTCCCACGAGCTCCCAATCACCTTAATGTACGGGATCAATTGATCAACCGCCTGCTTAGTCTTTTTATTCAGTGGCCGACTGAAGCTTACATTCGGCAAAAAATTTTTTACAAATTATTTATTCCTAGAAGTAATCTAGAAGTATCAATCGCGACTGAGGGTCTTTTGTAAACTGAACTTAATTCTTTACTAAATCTAGACGAATTAAAAACTTAAAAAAACATAACCAATTAATAGGAATGTGTACTAGATAATTCAACGTATTAAGTACCAGCGGGCGTAGCTCAGTGGTAGAGTGTTAGCTTTGTATGCTAAAGGTCCTGGGTTCGATCCCCAGCGCCCGCGCTATCTGTAGGGCGGCTCTTTTTGTCTTATTTTTTTAATGTGAATCATTAATAATATTATATATTGTATTTTGATGTTATTATATCGTACTTGCGTATATTTTAGATCTGGTCAATTTAATTAAATGATGATAAAGATTATTTATTTAAATTAAATAATTAATTAGAATAAGAACCGAATATTTTTTTTATATAATAAAATTTAAATAATATATTATTTGAATATTATAAATTCTAAAATTTATGTATTTCTATTGGTAGTTTGTAAGTTTTGTCATGATAATATGAATTCTGAATCCAGTGGATGTCCGCTGTCTTTTTCAGGTCGTCAGTCCACCTGGTCGGGGAGCGTCCTATGCTCCTTTTCCTTTTTTCCGCTGGATTCAGAAGGCACAGGACCGGTCAGAGTGGAGCAAGTTAGGGGAGGCCTATGTCCAGCAGTGGACCTCCAAAGGCTGATGGATGGATGGATAATGATGATATGAATTCTGATTATTATTGTTTTTTTTTTATGAGGGGATTGTAGATATGTATCTATTTTATTAAAATAATGAAGGTAGATAAATCTTTTACAAACAAAGTCAATCTCAGTCTAACCTTCGTGTTATTTGCCCACGCCAACATGATATACATATAATATTGTACATTGAGCATACACCTTATTGCGTATTTGAAAAAATATAAAGCCAAGTCAACACTACACTTTACGCAGCATTAAAACGAAATATATTTTAAGATTGAACATTGGTTAACAGTTACGTGTTTTTCAAGACATAAGTTTAACAGAAGTAGAAAGACTATGGTAACTGTACTTATATTATATGGTACTTGTATTATATGGTAGCTTTTCACATTTCGCTAAGCACGGGAGATTACATCCACACTTATATACCCAGTATCCAGGTCCAGTCTCAATAGAAATATGAATTTATTTTGTAGCCTCGGTCTCGGTGCACTTATTTAAAAGAAGATTTGAGTTCATATAAGAAGCGTACGAGTCTTAAATCTGCTTTACTTTATTCCATGGTTCCTTGTGTAAGAGGTAAATTAGGGATGTTAAGGAGCTAAGTACTTGTAACAGTAACTGAAACTATCGGATATCCGAATTTAAATCTGTCCGGTACTTAACTGAATCTGACGAAAATTTTCAAATAATTTCGGATAGGGACGGAGTCTAAATGAAACAGTTATGACAGGTTTTTGCTGCTCTCATTTTTATATTGCAGTAGCTGTGCCCACGACTTCGTCCGTGTGAAATTTAACAAAAAAGTTATTTAGTAGAAATAAAAGTAGCCTAAATCACTCCTTATTATATTAGCTACCTGCCAGTGAAAGTCCCGTCAAAATCGGTCCAGCTGTTTCAGAGATTAGCCGGAGCAAACAGACAGACAAAAATTGTAAAAAATGTTATTTTGGTATAAGTACCGTATATACACTCATATGCATGTAGTAAAAACCGATTATTTTAATATTACAAACAGACACTCCAATTTTATTTATTAGTATATAATATAGAATAGATTTAATATTTCAATTTTCTATTGAAACTGGTAAAATGTTATTTATATATCCGTTGATTGAATTGAATAAATGAATATATATGAATTGAACTTCATATCCATCACATCCCTAGGGAAAATCTCTCTTTAAGTACCCGGGATCAAAAATTTAGTTTAAAATTGAATAAATATTGTTGCCATTTCTACACAGTAATATCGATTTCTTAATAGATTATTCGTAAGCACTCGTACGTGAAAGACGAAACACGTTTCATACGATTCCAGGAAAGATATTTAACTATAGATATATTACTAAGTAACATATTGTTATTGTTGTACTGTTAACATTTTGTTTATTGATTCTTGACATCTACGGCGTGTAGGTGTCATCCTAGGGTGGATGTTAACAATTCATTTCCCGTGCCAATTGGTTTCCTTATAACTAAAGGACTCAAAAGATTATGTGAAGCTGGAGATTTGAATTGAGTTACCTTGCTCCTTTGCTTAAACCTTGTTATGTACGATTATTTATTATACTGAGTATTTAAAAGAAATTTTATACAGTATTCAATGCGTATCTTAATTATTTATTTAATTAGATTTAAATATTTTAAAACTAGTTCCATAAATTAATGATTTTAAGTTTTTATTGTTACCCAAATCAATTATAGAACTCATTAGGTTCTTACCGCATATCAATTTACTCTTTAATATTGTTACTAACGCACCCAAAAAAGCATGAATATAAATCCCGTATTTACTTAACGGGTCCTTTAAAGCCCATTAAAGACTACTACGTCATTTGTCATGGCAATTAATGAATTCCTCCTAATTGAACGTCTTTGCCAAACCTGGATATCAATGGAATTAATGATACGTAATTATTACAAAGAAATGTAATATATACATATGTCTGTCCTTTTTCAGCTAAATGGGAAATAAACAACACATTACAGAATTGAGTGGTAAGTTTTTCATTCATTGATTGTTCGACTCAAATATTACGAATACAGTGTAAAGGTTGGGAATTAAATATAACATTCGCTTCAGTTCCACAAATGAAATACAGATGGCGCTATATATATATATATCAGTTGCATAATTATGTGAAATTCGTAAGGTACATATATTTACTTCATATTGTGAATAATATATTATGAATTATAACTCTAATATATTATGCGTTTATATTTATTACAATGAATATAAAAGCTTTATTATTTTATTTCTCTTCTCGAATTATCGCTCAGATCAAGAGACCATTCAACAGGAAGGAAAGAATAGACAGACGTTACACACTTTTATATTATTGTGTAAATAGTTTAGCGTTATTATAGAGTATCTAATATGGTGACAATAGTTATATAGTTTGAGTGGTTAGTTAGGATACTACCTGATATAAATCTTTAAGTTCACTCATTCAAGGAATTTGTCTCTGTCTCCGTGCCGCAACTACATGTACGACTACAAAAAAATAATTTGTTCCCACAGGAGTTTATAGGACCACTCCCCTACAACCCTTAGGCAATGTAACCGGTAAACGGAACTTCAACATAGATATTTATACAAGAGATATATATCATCCCAGGTAAAGCGTTTTTCCTTTAGTTCTCAATTCGTTTCGAAAGGCTGCGCTAACTAGCGTCGTAACGAAGTCAAACGAGCGAATCGATAACTCGAAGCATGATTTATCTACTGAAATAAAATAAACAATTAGTTTCTCAAGTGTTATGAAATATTTTGACTTTTACAATAAATATGACTTTGTATTTTTCTCCTATTTTTCGGGAACATAATTTATTTATTGTTATATATTGTATTTTACGACTTAGGCAACGTAACCGGGATAAAGGGGAGCACTACGTATTCATACGTTTTACTTGTTTACACGGTGTATACAAGGTAATGGAATATGGGATAACAACTTTGCAATATTTTATCTAAATGTATTTATATGAGTATACCGGAGGCGAACTGTCATTTAAGGTCTTGGTAGGCGAAAAGAGTACTTATTCATATTTTACGCCATCTTCACGTTTTTTATTATAAATATCTTATTTATTTCATTAATAATTGGGACCGTGTTGTTCATATATTAGGTTTTTATTCGTAAAATGTTGTTTTTATTTAATTTAGCATGTTCAAAGGTTATCTTAAACATATATCAAAGAGATTCTCTTTTTCAAACAAACATATAGGTACTTTTTCACGTTTTTACTATAGTGATGTGATAAATTATCGGTAAATATTATTTGATCGTATCAATACGATAAACTTTAAAATTATCCACGTTTTGGATTCGCATGCTATAATCACCGATGCTGTAATTTATGTGGAATTTTGGTGCATAATTTATATTGAATAATTTACAAAATAAAGAAAAAAAATTCGGACGTGAAAATGATATATTAAATAAATATTCCTTGTATTTTCTTTCTCCAATTTTCATATAAGTATTATTAATATCTTAAGAGTTAAATATAAAGAACAGGTATACGAAGCCCTGGATTTCGTATTATATCTAGGAAGTGATATGTTTAACTTTTTCTGTGAAAATAAAGTTTAGCTTATATTACTAAGAAGTACTGTATCTTGGTTAGGCCGTTGTTATAAATATTATTAGTAGTTACAGAGATTATCTCAAACTTAAAAACAAACAAATAATTTTACCAATTTATATTTTTAGTATAGATAAAGTTCCATTGATTATCAAGTCGAACTGAGGCAATAAACACATTAGCTTGTTGAGACATAGGTTTGTAGCTGCGCCAGGATCCAACAGATGGCTCTGTAAGTTTATAAACCGAACTGATGTTTTAATTATGAAATGGGCTTCTCGAGCCCACTTATAAATTTACAATTATATAAGTAAAGAGTCGTCAATTGTAAGCTTTAGCTGTATAAATGATAAGCACATAACTAATGTGATGTATATATGTATATGTATATATATATATATATATATATATATATATATGAAGTACAGATTATTGTATCGCTTATATTTTGTGTTTAATAATTTAAAAAAATCCAGGTGTTCGAATAAGCGCCCTCTATTCAGTTGGATTGAATAAGCTAGCACTAGACCACGATTTGAATATTTCAAAAATAATCAAAATGTTATGATAGGAAACACTTTGAAAGCTTGAAGTTCTGAAATTGAATCAACCAATCGAGTGATAAGCTTATTGGCGGTCTGTACGACTACTGCAATGTACAAAGTTGGTTGCAGTAGGCTTCACAGAAACTGCTAAGAACAAGCTCTCGCTTTGTTAGCAGAGTAGAGTCTTGGAATTTTGAACTGCAGTGCACTTACTTTATTTATAGCACACTTCTGTGATTTAAGCGCTGTTTAGCTTTTTGATTCCATAAAAAAATGTAAGTAATATATATTATTTTAGGGAATTAACATACTTCAATGCCATCCATACGATTTTAAATGACTCGATTGTTATAAATTTTAACAATATAAAACACGGTCAAAGTTGCCAATACATGTGTTTCTATTCCATGAAGCACTTATAGACAGACATATGACTTTTGTCATTTTTTTTATATAAAAAGCCGATAAACGAGCGGACGAGCCGCCTGATGGTAAGTGGTCACCGTCACCCATGGATGATGCTCACTGATGCGTTGTCGGCCAGGAAATGAGAAGAAGGTAAGAAATAATGTATTGGTTCTCAAGCCCCCAGCCGGAACACGACGAGTCGTTTGACGGCTAACTCAAGCAGGAGAGTGGAAGCTAGCCAGGCAGGCTACACTGAAAGATAATACCACTAATAATATTAATGACTTAAAAATAATACTGATAATATAATCCTTACGCGAAGCCCCACAAGCAAGCAAGCTGGCTTTTGTCGCCTCTTACGACACCCTTTTTTACCAGCATGGGATTGGGGGGAGTATTCTAAGCCGCCCTAATACGGCCAGAAACCATTTGACGCAACCGAATAAATTAAGCAAAGTTGTGTATGAAAAGTTAGATGTTCTGTCCCTAGTTGCAAAGTTTTATAAGGATCTTTGTGCTCCGAGGGGAACAGTTAGTCGCTGACTCCGATTAGTCGTTAAACAGCATTAATTAAGCCACGAAATTCATTGGTGGACATATAAACACCTTACTAATGTGTGCTGGAGTAGCATGATGGAGGCTTCACGTATTCTTAATTACGAGGAGAAAGCGCTATACAGGAGTACTCTGCTAATTTATTACAGAGAACTGGTCGTGACCAGGTACTTTGAGTATTATGATTTATATTATTAATAGTAACTTAAGTTGAGTAAATTTGTCTTATTAGTGAAGAATCCTATAAGAAAACTTTTAATGACTTAAGCCCCAAGTTAATATTGTTCAATTTTATAAGGTTTGTCTATTTGACACCCCCTCTGCCACCCCACTGCCGTTCGGTCGATACGCCACAGTCCATGTTGATAAAGGTATAGAAATACCTGCCCGGGTAACCAACACTTTCATCCAAAATGTAGCTGCCAAGTTTTTGAGCACATTTCAGTTGCAGTATTTGTGACCTAATCAATAAAAGGGTTTCAAAAAGTTACTGTATTAATAAAAAACCGGGACAATCCCGCTATAAAGCCTAATTATATATTAATGTGTGCTACTACAACACTATATATGAAATTATATGGTGTCTATCCGTTCTACCCGTTGATGTATCCCACATTATTTGTATTAGGTATGGTGGGGTACAACGAACTGAGGGTACGCCGAGAATTTGCGCTAATTGCATATTTAGTTAAAATACTGCGTGGTGCAGCCCATAATCCGGGAGTGTTGCGTTGTCTTAGTCTTTGCGCACCGGAGCGCTACGTGTGGAGACGCCAGCGCCCGCCGCTGCTGGCCGTGCCGACAGCCAGGACTTACCTGATGGTTCAAAAAGGCTATTCTTTATTGTGCCCTTCCAGGACATCCGGGTGAATATACAAAGTACATTATTTCAACTCCATTTAATTTACATTACATTTGAGCTTTGAAGTTAATCCTTGACTAAAGATTTTGCTAGCGGATCTTTGGGTTGTGGCGTTTAAAGCTTGTTTTTGTATGAGGTAAAGTCGGAGGAAGTGGGAGGGCGCCCACATTTCCGTATGCGGTGTCATATGAGCTTTGTTATGGAAATGCACAGAAAAAACCTTTTACGAAACAAAGTAATTACTTGCTGTGTCTTTCTGGGTTTTAATTGCAGATTGTAAACAGGTCAGAATTATGCGGAGTCCGTGTTTAATAGATATAGGTTATATTTTCTTTTTATATGAAAATATCAAACGGGCTGAATGCATACACGAGTATCATTGTATCCTATAACCATATTTAATATTTTTCTAAATTTTTATCTGAACCACGAACTTACTCTTAATCAAATCAAAGTCTTGTTTAAAGTGTAATACAATTAGATCGCTATTTCGGAGACACTGATTAATTTCGACGGTTTGAAATATTTATAAATAATTTGGTTGGTTAAAAGTCAATTAATTTGTTGCTAGTTCATAGACTCAATAGAAATAAAGTTGTCATGTTATGTCACCCCCGTTATTTATTTTTCTTGTTTCTACGTTTTATAGTTTTTTCTCCTAATTGCTCCTTCTCCTCTATCTAAGGAACGAGAACGTCCCCTTCGTTCGGTGGCAAATTTGTATTAGTGAAGTAATGTGGAAATGGAAAGGCTACAGACAATGGCACACGAAAAAAGGTTGAACACCTTTTTCCGCTTGTTGCCTTAAAAGGATTGTTATTAGGTCGATTATATCCACCTTACGAATAATTGTAGGGAGCTTAGAATTAAACACAAAAGGAAAGGCGATCTTCGGTATATTTTACATTAAGCATTGTGTAAAAATAAATTATTATCAAATCGATTGAGAAATATCCTCGTTACTTATTACTTCTTGTCTGACTTGTTAGTCATATATTATACACATTAAATATGTATTTATAACTACAGTTATTAATATGTATATATGATTTTAATACGTATAATATAATAAATAATGGAATTTAATGGAACTGTCATACAATGCCTTTTGAACACCGAGATATATTTTTTAAATGTGATGTTGTTAATTCCATTACAGTTTGTAAATAGATGTCACAACAATTTGCTTAATCTAGATAACATAATTCATTCCGACACCCGAATGAACTCTTTCATTCTGTCGGTCTGTCCGATAATCGTGCAGCCGTGGGGATAAGAAGAGTTCTCGTAATTCTAACCACATTTGCAGGAGACCGTTAAAAGTAACCTCAACGTAAAATTATATATATTCCTTGCAGAATATTTTTACATTTTTGTTATAATTCTCCTGGAAAGGAAACCGCTGCGCGATTGGGTGTATAGAAGGCGATGTTATCATTATGTATAAAGTTCTATGCGAATACACTGATTTTGGTATGTTCCTATCCATATCCGTTTCAAATATGAAGTAGCATTAATGCCTAATAATATATACATAAATGCTTGCATGTGTGCAGTAACAGAACCGAGTCTTAGTGTCTGAGATACTTATTATTTAACATCTAAATTTTGAGCCTCACTGAACAAGTATTTGTATGACTTCGTAGTTGGCCGACATGCTCACTGAAATTCAACAGAGTAGTAGGACACAGAACTAATTTGACAACTTGTATTACATTGTTAAGTAGCGGTAATATTAATATTCATGTACGTGATAAAAAGGTCTTAACATGGCCTTTTAAAGACAAAACATGCATACCTAGTTTATTTTGTTCATAGAACAAATTCCAAAGACCTATATGATACTCTTAGAGGACTATGTCATTTCGTTGCGTTGATTTGATTGAGCCAGGTCATTATAACGCTGCAATACGTCAATAGTAGTTTAAACGATTATCTCCTGCATGTGAGATCCAGGTGTGCATCCTGCACAAATCTCTGATTTTACTAAGTTATTTGCGTATTAAAAATTTGTTAATTATTATTTAATTTGATGGATGCTTTAAAAAATAAGGGAAGGCAGCCGATCTTCCCTTGGCCAGCGTATTTTATTATGGCTGTTTTTCATAACGAGATTCGTCATTCAAATTCGAAAAGAAAATTTTTTGCCTCCCACTCAAGCATCCATAATATAATCATCATTCATCAGAATTGTATTTAATTCGTAGGCCACTCAATAACTTTTGAGATACCTGACATTTTAAAATGGAACCCTCCTATGTTATGTTTTTAAAAAGCAAATAAAATATATTTAATAATAATTCATTAAGCTAAATTACCGTATTTTTTTTTTCATTTAATATATTATGACACCATTCGATACTGTCGTGAATAATGATCGAATTCTGGGAAGTAATGACATACTGCGAACTTAAGGAAAATGTTGGATTTTAATAAATTGCTTTAAAATAATGTCTTTAATTCACACCTACATTACCTGTACCGTGTTCGAAATGATGCACAATTTTCTTTCAACATACACGCGCAGTGTATCTTCACAACATTATGTTCTAATTTTAAATGTTTATTATCTCTTCGTTGTTAAAGGCCACAGTAAAGAAAAGAAAGATTATTAATATTATATACTTTAAAATTGTATATTCCATTAAAACATTAATTGTGGTTGTATAGTTTCAATATAGCGGTCGTGTCGGTGAAAATATGACATAAAATCGTTCGTAAAGTTCGTAAGTAATTAATTCATCCATCTATTTGATTAACGACCTAAGAGTGGCGTGTTTTATTCTGTTAGTGTGTTAGTTGTATAACATAAGTAAATACGTATAGTAAGAATAGATATAATAGTATATACCTATATTTATGTAAATTTATCTATTATTACTAATAAATGAATATAATATATTGAAACCATCATGACGTAGATAACTGGGAAAAAGCAACAAAACCAATCGGCAGTTATTATTATACCTTCAGATAATGTTCTCAGACTAATAATCTGAAAGTGTTCTGAGACTGTGAATTCTTTATATTCACTCGCAGGTAGTTTCAGAACTATGTTCACTGCAAAAAACAATAGTAGCTGAAGAAATGGGTACTGAGTGATGGTATTTTTATTTAGAGGTTTTTAGACGATCATAGTATCGATATCGATAAAGAAAGTTAATGTTTAGGGGTAGACAGATCTTTCAAACTAGAGTACAGCTTAGGAGAATTCTAGAATTTCGCCTCCAAAGTAAGGTAAGGTGTTTTAACTCACGCCGGTACTGGGAGGTGTGATCGAATTTTATTACGGTAAAAATAAAACGGATGCAATTTTTGAGGGGGCGTTCTAGTTAAAAAAGAATTTTTTGTTTAGATCAGGGTAACACACATCAGCGTAATCAATGATAGGTAATATTAGTGAGTGAATAAGCATAAGCTTAGTCTTCGTTTCAAGGAAAGTTTTGTTCGTTCAGTAATTGCAAAGCAAAGCAGCTATGACTTCCTGGCTTGATTCATTTACACTCGTATGTGTTCACCGATTTAGGTTACAGTCAATTGTATATTATGGTGGTAACATTATAGGTTTGATTTCGTACAGACTCACACAATGATATAAGATTTCAAATTTAAAAATGCCAAAAGATCGGAATAACGATAATGAAAATAATTCTTAAGGTATATTGGAGTTGTAGTATTATTTAAGATGAAATACTTCGGAAATGGTATCCTAGAATTTCACCTTTGACTTATAGTAAGGTAAGTCGTTTAGGCTGAGGTTAATATCGAGACTTTTGTTATAAAATGTAGGGAGGCCCCCAAGGCACCAGTAACAACTTTAAGCCTCGAGCGTTTCTATCACAATCAATTATCAGTTATGAAATCGCCTTTCCAGTATTCCGGTCTCAAATATTTAACAGTACCAACATTCGTTCAAACATTTTTATTTCCAACGCGATCCGTTTCGTATTAAGTTTTTCCAGCGCGCGAAGCGTTTATCTTACGCGCCATTATCCCCAGAACGGCGGCGGTAAAATGTTGCATCGCACCGAGTTGTCACGTCGAGGATGTCAAATAAAATAACAGATTATCGGGCCCTCGTTCGTGAGTAGAATAACAAACATGAAACACCTAATGGCTAAAAGCGATTCCCCGCAAGGAGGCACATTGTTGAACTTCGAAACTTTCGGTAAAGTATGTTAATTCTTTAAATATGCTTTCAGATTTACACTCAACAAGCAAGTGGGTGTGATTGCTCTTTGGAGGATTCCCACCAGGACAATTATGAAGACGACTTTCGGTCGAAGTGTCGTAAAATTCTATCCTGGCTTATAACTTTTTGCTTTGTTAGCCCTTTTACAAAGCTTTGACAATTTATACCAAAGTTTTATAGCAACATATTAATTATATGCACAAGCAGCGCGACAGATTAGTCTTATTTAGTATCTCCATAATACGAATATTGTTAAATAATTTTATTCTCATACTACATCTATGTTGACTCAAACCTTTCAACTTTCTTTTGATGTAATTAACTTAAGTGAATTTTTATGTAAAAATTTGGTTTTTGTGTTTGCGTGGAGTTATAAAAGGAATGAAACATTTTACTCCTAAATATTCGACCTCATTTGTTATTAACGTGATTTAATGTTGTTTCACGCATACTCGTCAAGACATCCTACTTTCTATATTGTATTGTATTTACGCGGCGTAATATCGAAAATGAACATCGTGTCACCAGAGTAGTAAGATCCTCGTCAACTAATTGATAATTATTGATGTTCTGTTCCTTCATAAATTGTATCTAATAAATTCGATACATGTGTGTGTGTGTATATATATACGTTGTTTTGGACTACACCAAACGGTGCACTGCACTGGAGGTGACGCACTGAAGGTGACTTCACGTTGTTCGATTAAGTATTCTTTTAAACAAGTGTTACATAGATTTTTAGTAGGTACGCACATGTGTTTTTATTAGTATGCGGCAAACAACCACGGTTCAATGACAGGACGCCACTGAAAACATGGAACCCCCTTCATTACTATAGAGCTACCCCACAATTTCGCTAACTTCAGAAACCCCCAGGCTATAAAACCCACATTACTTATAGTTACCCAGAACCAGTAAACATCCGACAATACGGATTACTTCGAACTTGTTGGCGGCTTCATAGCTGTCATAGATATTTAAGTTCTGAGAGTCTAAGCCTCTAAAACCAGGACGACTCGAAGCTTGTCAGCATATTTCCCAAATCGACGCCACGGTGTTTCCAAGCCCCCAATTACCAGCCTTAATATCGATAATACATCAACACTAGAATTACACATGCTACAACCTGAGATCCTTCATTTTGTCCACGGTTTTTTCGCCAACTGAGCCCTTTCAGGCTCGCCACGCTGTCTGTCGGAAGTTGTGAAGACCATTAAGGGCCAACAGTAACTGTCAATTCGAAAAAAATGAGCTAGTATTAATTAATTAAGTGAATGAGACGTGGTTGTCAAATCGTCAAACATTTCTGATTCAGCCTTACAACAATTGGTTATTTCATTAAACAGGACTATTTAATGAGACATCTGACTTTTTATAAAAAAAAAATTCGTAACAATAGAACCTCTAATTTTAACAAACGAACGGGAGATAGTGCATTTTTGCTTCATTATATAATATGCATTATCCAGTCTTGTTTTATTTATATTAAATTTTTATATTCCATTTCAGGACATCCAAACGCCTGTCCAAAGCTTCCTGTCTTAACGGCTGTCTGCAGTGTTGGTTACAAATGGGCAACACAATTTTGTTCTTTGCTCCAGTTAGGGTTGTCAATTATGCTTTAAAACAGGTTATTTTAAACTTTGTATAATTTTTTTACGTTCACAGCCAATAGACTAGCAGCCGGACCATATAATTCTCTAAAAGGACTCTAAGGGGATCATTGATTATAAAAGGTGGAGTTATATTAGCGAGGCAGGTGAGTGACCTTAGTGATTCAGAGTCGATTGATCTGCGAAACGGGGAACCACTCTCCAAAGTTGCATCCGTTTTTGTTTTATGTACCTGGATGCACCACAGAGTAATCTCAAATCAATAATAATATAATGTGTGATACTAATTTATTCAGTACGTTCGTGCGTTGTCGGTTAAGATAGAAGAGTTGAATCAGTTTTTTAACTGACTCATAATAGTTATCACCTTTGCAATCAAAAGGCATAAAACACGGTTGTTTTTAGTTGGTTGAGTTGAGTTTACTGTCAGTTTTTTCTTAGAATTTCTTTACTTTGAGAACCATATTAGTTTCACTGATCGTGGTGGATAGACTACAATTCATTGCACGGTATCTAATTCCACCGATTCAACCAAGGATGGTAGATAATATACGAAATTAGTACGTTCCTTCTGAGAAGTTTAAGCAACCATAAACTCCTACGACCATGGTTTAAGGTGCTTAATATGCAATTTGAATTTTGAAAAGGTTCTACATAATTCACCACTAGCGATCGATAAGTACCTACGTTGGAGCACGGCCTGTACTTTATGTATTTTCAAATGTGTGTAAATGAAATAGCTATTTAATCAATTAAAGATATGGTTGCATTAGTTGTTTTGTAAACATTCTAGGAGGATATTAGGTCGCAACATAAATTGTGAACAAGTTTCGATGGGACAATAAAAGCGACAAAAAGATGTAAATAACTTCAACCTTGTGCCTCACACGTAGTAAAACGAGTTTCCGCTACATATGTATGTTTAAAACGCACGAGATGTTGAGATACGTTTGTGTTGTTGTCATTCCCAAACATTTCTTCCTCTCCACGATCCGACACTTGCATGCGTGCAAGAGTTGTTGTACGACAGGCAAGAGTTATCACCGCACCAAACAAAAAACCCCACAGCACGGGCACATTAGTTAAGCTCGAGGATTTAATTAGTACTTTGAATTTGTAATTAGCGTAACTTTGGAATAGGGAAAACGTTGGTGAAAGATTACAGGAATTCTATTGCTGTAGTTGTGCACCGAACGGTTCGGGCGAGCTGTGGCCTTCCGCGAGTTGGTAGTTGGGCAATCCCCCAGGTCAGTTATTGCAGGTCCTGCGGTTGCATGTCATATCATAACGAAATTCATGTATAGAATATTCTTATCATTTTGTGATTTATTGTAACGTGAATTTGTTGAGGAGTGCTTATTTGAAAAATCTGCAAACAACGATCCGTGGTTCACTCAACATTCCAAATGCTCTAAACACTGCCTTATTTAAAATATGTAAGTGTGCGTACCTAAGATAATTTGCGCAACTACAGCCAAGAGATTAAGTAGTATTTAGTTTTGTATTAAATTCAATTCATCGTGGAATTATGCTATATATATAATATTTATATATATATATTTATTAAAAGAATAGTTTTATGTTATATTTTATATTATTTATGTGCATGTTCTGGAAAAAAAAATGGTTGATTGTGCACGGATCACATTAAAACTATTTTAATATTTTAAAAATATATATTTAACACAGACATTAATTTTATTAAAAAGTGTAAGTAATACACGTTAATAGAACTTTAATGTTATCTTAATAAGAGATTTATTATTTAATTTACTTTAATTTCACGAACACAATACCTTTACATATCTCTTAAGTAGTATGGCTTCTATGAAACCCTTGAGGTGTGTAGGATGAGATCTATTCTCATGAAATTAATTATTGTGAGGAAATCGTTGCTCTGGCTTCTTAATATTGGTTCTACGAAGTTAGAATTCAACCACCAACTAGCAATAACTACAGTCGGTCTAAAATAAAAGTACAATAAAGATAAGTTGTGCAAATAGTGATTCTGTTTATTCTTAATTATATTCTTATATGTCACAGCTTAAAATATAATAATTATTACTCATAGGTGTCAAGGACATTATGTTAATGTTTCAATACATATGGATTTAAATAATGTATTCTACTTGGTTTTAATGCTTTCAACCATCAGAAGTAAGACACGATTCATTTCTCGATATTGAGAAGATCTGAAGAATATTTTCACTAAGTCCTTTCAGTGAGCATTGACCGAGTGGCTACTGATGAAGTTGAATACCAGAAATTTGTATAGTGTTAATTGCAGTCGCAAGGTAAAATGTCTGATATATAATACCAATCGAGAGCGACGGTTTAACGTGCCTTCCAAGGCACGAAGCGCTAAAGAATTTAGGACAATAGTACACCCAGCAACTTACGCCTAATGTAGCTTATTTAAACCTAACTCATTCGATCGCTTGCGATTGACACAAGGAATTTAGCTACGGCTTATAGCACTTGAAGCTGAACATTATTTGTACATCTAGTAATATTTATACTAAAATCTACAAGTAATTAAGGCTTCTTCCATATACAATACCTTAATATTCGTAATGAGTAGAGATATGTCGTTAAAATATAATTAGTTAATTATAATTAGTTTCAGAGATACCTACTTTAATTTTAGAATATGTCTTAATAAACCATCTCCGGTAAATGACGCATGTGTTCGGAATGTATGATTTTATTATAATTGAGATTCTTCTTTTGATGAGCATAACTACCATTGGAAACGATTCTAGAAAATATTGACGCAGTACGGCTGTAGACGCCGTATTTGTATGGCTCTCATTTTATTTATACCAAACGCCGTTCATATTATACAAGCTAGGCATTCTATGTTCAAAAAGTGTATTTGAACTCGTGGTTCCATTTAGAAACCTTATATTTAAAAGAGTGAAACGAGATGAAGTGTTTGAACACTATTACTTACTTCGCAATAAGTTTTCCGTTCTATTTTCTTGTTTAAACTACCGATCAAATGGTGATTTTTAAATAAGAACATTTAATTTGTACGGAACTTTATAACTTGCACACAGTACCTATAACTCCATGCCGGCTCTAACTTGTCTACTATTTTTATTTAGCTTTTATTATTTAAGTGACGGCTCCCTGGTTTGGCGCGGTATCTTCTAAACTTTTTTGGCTGTGTCCCCCTTCGCCAATGAATTTTTCGAAAATCTATTACAAGACGTATGGTTTTAAGATGAACTAAAGTAATGTAGTTTATATTTGACAGTAATACCAAACAGGCATGCAATTTTCAATATACTTTTACACATACTACACTCACAAACAAATACACACACAGACTAGAATATTACTGTAGTAATTGTAATGTCTCACTTAGATTTATGACGACACTGAAAGATATATAGGTACATTTCACATTTTTCAGGATTTCAATATGTTAGTATTCCAGTCTAATAGGAAGTGTGTCGCTTCACTAACGTATACGTATCCGTGAAACGAAATATAATTGATACAAAAAAGTATTGATCACTCTAAATTACAACTATACTATTATGACCATTTTTAATTTTCGTCTTACTACATTAATAGTATCAAAACTTTATTATTTATACCAGGACGTTACTGGCATAATTTTTTCCGGCCGGTGCAAAGAAGGATTAAAGAGTAATTAAAACTTTGATTGTATTCCGCGTTGTCTTCATAAATACCTGTTTATTAATTAAACAACCTATAAATATTACATCGTTTTACGGATTATTTCTGATTGAATTTTTTTTTAAACGCAGCTGTTATTAGCGGAGAATTAATTGCTCGTTTTTTTTGTTTCTTTAGTAAATATACTTAGCTTTGAAAACACCAGACCGCGAACATCTAATTATAATTATCTGTATATTGTAATCGACATATAATAAAGTAGCTTAAATATTTACTTTTATAATATTTATGGTGTCACTTGTTAGATATTAATAGTTGCTTGTAATAACAAATACAAAGGAGCATTAATACAAAATCTAACCAAAAGCGTCAATACCAACATTTTTGCTGAAATCTTTCTGTTGGATATAAAATGATTTAATTGACAATGACGTCATTGTATGTAAAAATTAACTTTAACACTTTAGAAATAGCGTGGTATTTAATATATTTAGTCCCTGTCGATAGAATAGTAAATAAAATTCCCATTATTAAACTTTAAACGGAAACAAAACTTATTAGTGTCGCGGACATATTATTTTACACACTAAGATAAAATTAAAAAAACAACCATTTAAAAAAAATTACTGACTTCGAAAATAATGATTACAAAATGGAACTAAATAGAGATAAGTAGATTAAATAAAATATTATCTTATGCGCCATATACTGAAATGTTTGATCACGTCAAATAGAGTTGGTAAATATGCTAGGTTCAACCTCGTCACTTCGCACTATTTTATCGGTATTATATTCTGTTAGTATAATTTAATTCGCTACATATTTTTCTGTTTTGAGCTTCACATCATCTTCAAACATTTCAGTATGTAGCGCATATGAAAATATTTTATGTAAATTAATTTTTGCTTTTATCTTAAACAGTTGATGGATTATACAAAATACTTGGATACTAATTCAAAAAGTAATTTCTCATTTTAAAATGTGTTCGATGTTCAGCTGTCTTAAACGAGCTTAGTACAAAACATTTTAACTTTGAGGCGAAGGTTTCATAAAATGCCACTGTAATAAAAAATGCTTCTTCAAATCATATAAATGTGTTCAATCAAATTTTTTGTACAACTCAAAATGTTGCATTGTAAAATAAAAATACAATTGTTGTAACTATAGGTACCTAAGTCTAACAAACTGACACTTTTCTGTAACTAAAAATCTTTAGTTGAAGGTCAAAACACTATGTTAGTTTGAGCTTTGCCTAGGACTTCTTGTCACGGATAGAGGTTTGACTAGTGAAACTTAGAAGCGCTGGAGCCCGAGCTTCACTTATCCAAATATTTGGCTACAACAAATACGTAATGCTAACATTTTCGCGACAGACATGTAAAGTCATTAAATTTCTTATTTACTTTACTGATGTCAACACAATGAATGCGAAATGCAATGGATTCTGAGCGAGTCCCACCAATCCCGAACAAGCGTCGCACATTGGGTTGGGTTTCTGAGATGTTTACATTATACCAAGTTTACATTTTCTGTGATAGCTTTATCGTATCGTTTTATAAGTGCCAAAGTTTATTTTTAATAAACAATAAATACCTGTTTGTGGTATTGTAACCCGCCTAAACGTGAATCAAGTTCTTTCAGTAGTGTACTGTTGTCCGTTTATTCGCAAGGCCAAGCCTCCCTCACCGAATTTCTGTGCTGACCAAAGGACAAGGTCCAAATGAGATGGTCCTACTTGTTTAAGGTCTGTGTCAATACAATTTCAATCCAGTTTTATGTCCTATATTTTAGTTTATTACCTGTCTAGCTAGTTACTATCCTCCTAAAAGTCAACCGTAAAATGTTTCATGTGCTTTTACTTTACAATACTGAGCCGTGTAATAAGGGGATTAATCGATTTTTATGCCCTGCGGTAACTACAGTAACAAGGCGTCGGTGATGATACTGGTGTTATTAATATGCATCGGTGGAGGTTGAAAAGATCAGTTGTCACGTACGAGCATCTAATCCGTTTATCTGCAAGGTATTACGATGCAAAATCGATTTTTTGCAGTACATAAGAAAATAACAATAATATTTACTAATAAATAAAATTGGAGTGTCTGTTTGAAATATTAAAATAACCGCTTCTTACTACATGCATATGAATGTATGTATATACGGGACATATACCAAAATAACATTTTTTAATATTTTTGTCTGTCTGTCTGTCTGTCTGTTTGTTTGTTCTGGCTAATCTCTGAAACGGCTGGACTGATTTTAACGGGACTTTCACTGGCAGGTAGCTGAAGTAATAAGGAGTAATTTAGGCTACTTTTATTTCTGCTAAATAACTTTTTTGTTAAATTCCACGCGGACGAAGTCGCAGGCACACCTAGTATTATATAAAATACAACTAAACCAATCTCATATAAAAGAAATGAAGACTGGTATTAGTCAATCTTAATATTTTCCCATGTATTGGAGTTATAACAAATGTTGAATATATTACTTGAATGTACAGTAGTAAAAAATAATATTGCTCTATGAAATAATTCACTGCGACAGTTTGGTATTTGTGTTACATAAGTTACATTCCAATACGTAAAGGACTCTCTGTGTGTACTTTGGCCATTTAACAATAGACTGTAACATTCTTATTTAATTGTATTACTCATCAGTGGTAAAATATATTTGAAGACCATTTAAACCGACGGCGTCATCGTTTGACTTATCACAAGTGCCCTTAAGTTATTTTTTCCTGCCCGATGGTAAAGTGTAAATAGGTTTACTTCATGCATATTTGAAAGCAGTATGAACAACTTTTAGGTATACCGGTTCCCTCACGGTGTTTTGTGACAATTATTAATACGTCTATCAATTTCTAATACCTACTTGATATTATCTGCTTGTAACAAAAATTGATTTCAATTTTAAAAGAAGAATTAGAACCTAGTTTACATCCAGTGTAGTTGCATCACCTGTACTAACTCGTAGGTCATTCTCATCAGGAGTTATTTGACTAGATTTTTACCTTCACTTTTCTTTAGCTTTGTTTGATATTTTATTTTATAATTCATATTTATTAGTTTACGTAGGTAAATAAGCCCTGAATCTACAAATATCTTATAATTGAGTAGACCAATATGTGAGCATCTATTGTTTTTGCAGTATTACAGTGCTATAATTTTATATGGTTTTAAACTGTGAGCATTGTGTTTTTTCCAGACTATTTCCTTACGGCAAAGAAATCGCGAAATGTTAATTGATCCCATAGGGCAAAGCAATCCAAATAACGGCCTGGAACGTAAGAAAAGTGGTTATAATTTCAGACACGTACCCTAAATTTACCTTTTAACGGCCTCTTGATATTTTTACAACTTGTCGCATCTAAAATTTTCTTCAGGAAAATAAATAAAACCGGAGATAAAATTCGTGTTTATTTGAGTTTGTTGATGCAGGTCACGGCTCAAATTTATCACAGGTCTACCTTAGACGCTGGGTAATTGACTGGAACGGGACTTTGGTTTCAGAGTGGGCTCGGCGTGTGCGTTAAGCGCGAATTTCTACTAATCGCTATCGATAAGTAATCGATATACTTCTATTTGGTAAGGATAGATTCTCAATGGCACGGGCAGTATGGTAAAAATATATTTCTTCTATTGTAAGGATATGGTAATATTAGTCTTACGATAATTAGTAAAGATGTCTACTTAGATAAGTGTAAATAAAGTGAAAATATTTTTAATTCATTTAAATAAATGTAAATCACACTATAAAAAGCGGTATTAATAAGTACCATGAATAAAATAAAGAAAATGAAATAATATATTTCTATACATCCTTAAAAGCATCATGGAAATAAATATGACCTAATTTCATGATTTTAATAAAACCTGACAAATATTTTTTATCTGTGACATTAAAATTTAACGTTATGTGGATATATATAATAAAAATTAATAAGACTTAGGTATATAGTATATATTTATTACTACTTGTGCTGGCCTAGTGGTCCAAATTTCGACCATAATCATTTAATAACACTAAAGCTCGTTGATAACTACCAATCAGTCAGTACTTTAAAAACAGTATTTCGGAACTTTTCGACGACTTATCACCAGTATGAAATTAAGTACATACATGTATCGAGTCGTTGTAATCATGTACATACGTACTTATACGATATTCGGTACGCTTACGAGATAACAACGCATTCTGTCCATCAATGTTTGCCCGTCTCCCGTCCTATAATCTCTCGAATAACACGATGATTCCAATCTAAATGACTACCGCTTCCAAGGCTTTTGTTTCAAGTTATCCTAGTTTGATAACAATGACGAAATATTAAGATGTACTTTCATGTTTAATTAAAGACACAGTTTAATTCATTAAACGACTTTTAGTATCAAAATATCGTGTACAAAATTGTATTTATGAACGGTATTTTTATGTCGTCTAAATAATTATAGTCTCTCGAAATTCTTATAGGGCGGGCGCATCGATAAACACTATTAAGGGCCGCGTATGACTAGAAGTCAAGATGCACGCCAATGTGAAGTCGGGACGACTTGCCGAAATTTTATACTCGGTTGAAGAGGCGTGAAGGTCCCGCATAGCTTGACATATGTATGTACGTGTTCAACGTACTATGAATTTTCAGTGAATGTCTGTGTCGGATTGGACGTGCGGCAATAAAGTGATGCCACTACTGTCCCCTCCATATCGGGACTATGCCCATGCTCAATGATGCATGGTGTTCGAATAGCGCCTACTGGTCGAACGAAAACTATTTAAAAGGTTAGGTGGGAAGAAAAATTTTGTAATCGATGATTTACTGGGCCTTTCGCATTTGCGTCAGATAGCTGTCGAAGGTGTGGATAGGAACCAAACACAACCCGGACTCTGTTGTAGCAGGGGGTACTTTTAGAAGATTTCTGAACAGGGTGTTATATAAAAAAATAATGTTCGATGCAAACTCGGAATGTGATTATGTGCCTGTCTGTCGGTTTGTCACGCACGTTTTCTTCCGAATATGCTGGGTTAAAAACAAAATTTTAACATAGTTAAGTTATGTCACTCACTCAGTCATGAAGAACACGTATCGATAACAAACGAATTGTAATTCCGTGGTTAAGTTTAAGGAGTCTTAAATAACTTGATAATAATATATTGATTGTCTTCACAAATAAGTACATATAAGATTTTTTTTCTTTTTGCATTTCTTAAATTTCTTGCATAGATTTTTTTTAAAGACAATTGACGGCAATCACTATTTCAACTGCCTTTATTGCCAAATGAACTCTAAAATAAAAATAAAAATAAAAATTGTATATGTATACACACAAAATATTAAAAAAAAAAAAACAAAATAACTACTCTTACCAATTAACTTGCACCGTTATGTAAATTATTCATTGTGTAAGCACGGCAATTACAATTATCAATAATAGTTGGTACATTTAATTTATTGCTTGTTCAAATAAATATTAGATCCATTTGTGACATAAGTTATTTATTAATAGAGGACGAAATGAATAGAAATGACCATAATTATTTGTCTTCACGATTTCCGGTACACTATATCATTAGTGTTATATAAAAATTGAAAGACATTCTTGAGCCTATTAAAATAAATGAAACGGTAAATATAGCACTGTAAGCTATGAATAAAAACAACTTTTGGCGTTTTGGCAGGCATTTTATAATAAAGTAGCAGTTCGCGTACTTCGTTTGGATGAAGACATATATATATATATATATATATGTATATATATATATATAGCTCGTACATACATAGAATTATATACGTGATATGTAATCATGTCTATTCGAAATAAGGTACCTTTGTAATGGTAAAATAATTTTTCAAATCATTATTCAGTAGTTTATCTTCTGCATACACACAGACTCACAAAATTCGCACTCTTTTTATAATATTGGTATAGACTTCATAAAAATTTCTACACAGATTTACATTACATTATTATGTTATACAAAATTAAGTTAAGTTTATATAAAATTGTCATGTAAAAAGAAAGCATACTGAAATTTGAGATGTATAAGAAACATGCTAACAAATGTTAAGTCTAACATTGCACGCGTCTATACGTATCTGTATGAACTTGAAAGTTACTAATAATGGCTGTAAGCACCAATGAACATAATATGTAGAATGAAATTATGCCGTAAAACATGCAAATTCAATACGTATGAGCGTTGTTACATTTGAATTTAACCCGCACCAGTTTTCTGTTCATAGAAAATAATATGCCGTGGCAGTTTCCGCAGAATTACGAATGAGACTGCCATGTGTACTGAATTGGGTTACACGGTAAATTCATTTACATGTTGGAGCAAAATTTGTTGAACTTTGCCATCTCATTAGAGTGGCAAACTTTGGAGCCAGATGCAGTTTGAAAAGATCTCATCTCGTTGCTTCTGATGACGAAGTCAAGAATGATTAATTAGGCTTTTTAAAAGTTATTGCAGTGTACCATTTAAAGCTACATACATCGCTGCTTAATATGAGGTAGGAGTGTATACAAGCATTGACTTATTATTATTAGTCAGTAAAACAAAAATTACCAATCTTGATGGAGTCACCAAATTTGTGAGACTATGAATAAATCTTGTAAGTTGATACCAATCAAAACATTGGCTCTAGCATTATTAGGATGGCATTCATTTACAAACCGTGACGTATTTCACTATGGCAATATAAGCGATTAGTAGCGTAATGCGGAGCATATATATCAAAGTATATTTCAGCATACTGTACCAGCGTAGATTGATCGGAGTTGGTGCCGAGGTCTTAAGCCACGTCCTAGAATGTCCTGAAAATGGCTTAGTACATTTTATGTAACGATAGAGCGGGAGCTACGTTGTAATATACTGTTTGGAACATGAAAGAGCTAAAAAAATAGTGCCATTAGTGGTAACCCATTCAACTACCAATCGCGCTCGAGATTATGTTATTACGAGGTTATGCTCGAGGTTAGGTCGATATAAATGAATTAATGTTTACACACTCACACCCCCGAATGTGTTGCGGGTGGCATGGACATACACAAATATGACATTACAAACATCCATGACCCGAGAACAAACACTTATCTGTCACATAAATATATGTACCGGTCGGGAATCGAACCCGGGACTCCGCGCTCAGCAAGCAGGGTCACTTCCAATTGGGCTATGGGGGATATATCCTTTTTATTTATAAAAGTTCGTTAAGGACGCAAAGTATATAGAGTTATATAACTAAGTACATAAATATAGTACTATTAATTCCTGGTATTCCTGTACCTAAAAACCTTTTTAAAAATTCTTGCCTGTCTATCTTTGTGTTTGATCTGGTAACCTTCGGAATCATTTAACATTTAATGGGAATTTCAACTAAAGGTAGAGTTTGTAGAGCACCGTAAAGGGTACATTTTACAGATCTTCTGGAAGTGGGTTTGATGATTATAAGCCGATATTGATGGGATCTCAGGTAATTTGACATAAAAATATCTAGAAAAAAGAAATGAAACGGGAACTGAACGGCATGATAATGGCATTTCCATCGATTATAACTAATTTAATTTTTTTTCATATCTACGATTCGAAAAAACATATTACGATATATACATACACACACACACACACACTATATATATAATATATATATATTCGTCCTCACCCAGTGAAAACCTTTGAAGCCCTAAAGTTCAATCAACCAAGCGAATTGTCATGAAACATTTTCTGTAGGCATAAGACAATATCTGGGATATCAATGTAGAACCCTACGCGATCAATGTTGTATAATATAATATTTTATATTATAACATTACAGTATAATGTAATATTTAATCGACAATACTTTCATCTTGTTTCATGCATGGCTCAATATTGTATGAAGACGTGCCAATCTCTAAAGGTTGGTCGCTAATGAAATTGCTATTAATCTCCTAAACTTAACCGGCTATAAATGAACTGTGACCTCTTTAAATCAGGTGGACTGCATACTAATTTGCTTTTCTATATCATGAAAAGATATAGCTTTACTTTACTTTAAGGTTAAAGTCTGGATAGCTAGATAAAGTCGTCCCTTACATCTTTAGGCCCCTCGATACATTATCATAAAACCGATAAACAGTAGAACAGTATCGTTTCATGTGCATATATTTATCTTCATTGTGCGGTGCTATTGTAATCTGTGAGTGCTGTAGGATACATTAATGACAAGGGAGATGAAACTCATGAAAACTGACCAAATAAAAAGACAAAATGCTTCGTGTAAATCTTAAATTTATTTACCTTCCGACAAACACTTTGAATCCATACGAAAGTTTCTGGACCTTATTAAGATTTAAATGTGCTTCGATTCAGGTTTCCTGAAAAACATTTGCGGTAGAACGATTAGAATAAAGAATAAAAGGAATATTTTTAATATGGTTAATAATATGGGGTTTCTCATTTATGGAATTTTATTATTAAATTACAATGAACTTTGTGGTTAGTGGTTTTAGAGCTTCGGGACGAAACGCATGTGAGTAATGTTATGAACGATGGTTTAAAAAGGTCAGATGATATCAGAAGTGAAACACGATTCACGTCTAATTTATGATAGAATTTATTGTATTTTTAATTACTCTGAAAACTTATAAGATATGGATCTTCATCTTCATCGATTTTAATGGACCTGTTGTATGGTAAATGTTCTTATAAATTATTGTTTAATTTCCAAAATATCTAACACATTTATCTAATAAATAGTTATTCAACAGATTTTTATTGCGGCAACATCCTTAATCATTTAATTTATGAATTAGTTAAGATTTGTGATAGCAGTAGGTTTCAATGTCGTTTTAAATAATTTGGTCATGAAATAAACAACGTTTATGCTCTATTAACAAGATACGATTTTATTCAACCATAAGTAATAAATTAAATTATTTATATCAGTTACCTTAATTGAGTGTTTAGTTTGTTACAAGTTAAGAGAACACCGTTGCAATTTATTTCACATCTTATTTTTTTAAACACCAGATTTCCAGCTATAACAAAATTGACAGTAGATATTATAACTAATAATTTTATAGGCGTGTAGTTAAGTGAATTTACAATTATTAGTCATAAATTATGTTAGTGTGTGCAACAGTTTCTGATTAGATTCTTAGTAGCTCAGCAAACTTTATGTAATGTAATAAGTAACTTCAATAAGCGAGCTTAGAAATTTTACGGCAGCAAACACGAAATCGGATGCAATAAAGGCGTCGATTGTGGACTGACTTCATCGAGCGCCATGACTTGCCACGACACTTACTATTTGGGCGCCCGCACTAAAACACAGCTGTTTTCCGCAACTTCAATAAACAAACTTGTAAGGTGCCTGCTCCAGTTTTGGAAATAACAACAGTCTTCGACATATGTATGTACATTTTTGTGTCAATATATAAATTTGAAAATGTAGTAACCTTTTTTATGATGTCAATACTAATTTATAAAAATTTATATGTCAAATGATTTTATCATAATTTGTGACTTTGTAACCTACCTTCAGTTGGCTTCAGAAAACTACTTTACGTTTCGAAATAGCACTCACATTGTTTTAGGAATGAGTTTTTTTTTTAGTTTGAATGAAATTTAGTTAAAGATAAATGAAATTACTTAATAGTTACTACATTGTTACTTATATAGATGTAATTATTTTTGTACAATTGTACACGGCATCAGTACAGTCCTTGGAATTCCATTAGGCCTACTGACTTTTTCACGTGTAGACACCACAAGGTTTCGGGAACCTTCTTATTCGTTATACGAATCTTGGGAATAGAGGTGCTACAGAGGGTGGTATGTTATTGCTAGCATGTAGACGCGAATTTTTGGCCTTTTCTTTAGCCGTATGAGCCATGAGCCAGGAAGCCATCTGGTTTTACCAGTGGGGCCGGCAGCAATTAGTCTCAACCGCTTTGACAAGAGACCAAAAAGCTCTTCAGCTGACAGTTCATTAGAGACTTTGCACCGATATGTTAAATGCAATTAAGATTCTGTAATGCCTTTTTGTAGGACTTGGCAGCGAGGTTAAACTTATGTAAACTATTGCCTCGTATTGTAAATTACACCCCCTGGTGTATAAATGGGCATGGAAGGAGACATTTACCATTACATGGAAAAAAACAATAGTTCATAACTGAGATATGTCGCTTTACAAAGACAATTATATCTAATCAATTGGTGATGCTTTTATATGGTGCTTGAGACATGTTTACAGAAGCTTATGTTTTCCATTATATAGCTACTATATAAATTTATAGGTTCGGTCTGCACATTTAATTTATTATTATATTTTGTGATAAATATTCGTTTTATGATTCACTGATCTAATTTCTAATATTTTCTGTATTTTTGTCCGTCTGTATGTCTGTTTGTTTAACTGTATTGAATTCAATAACTCAAAAACGTACTATGCTTGTACTTTTTGAGTAATCAAAAAGCAATCATGTTTCCAATGGCGTTAAATCACGCGCATCTTGAGTTGTATTGTAGAGAAGTCGTTTACATAAGCGTCTACAAATATGTCCGAATCTCTATAGAAGAGAGGCACCTCAAACTGCATCCTGAAAGAATATATGTAACGGATACATATTAAAAAATATCGGGAGCTTCCACAAAGCTGTGCTTTTTGTTCGTTTTAAATGCGCACATAACTTTTGAAGAATCCGGGATTCCGTGCGGCGTTGCATCGGGATTACGACGCTGAAGTTCATACGAAGATTTTACATATGAAGACATAAATCCCACCTGATATGAAGTGGTGATAAAGTCTAAGATGTTGAATGTAGTAACTTATTAAAGCCGACTCACACTCTTATATCGTCTATACTTTCTCTGATGTAGTTTAATGTTATCTTTTTTTAACATTTATTAAAGAGCCGTTTTTCGGTCGCAGTATCGAAGAACCAGTACTGATGCGGGTCTCCTGCTTCCTTTTCCGTCGCCAACACTTCGGTGAAGCCTTTATTGTTACTGAACTCTGGGTAACAATGACCATCAGTGAATCGTCTGCCCGTTTACGTCTAGTTATTAAAAAAATATAAAAACACGACAAAATTATGTCAACATGAACTTTCTTGAAATGCGGAAAAATCGATTTATGATCCTACAGATCCTTGAATTTTATTTGAAACAGTACACTTATGAATGAATTTTTAGCTTATCTATATTAATAATAAAATTCTAATTGATCACTTTCTGTACATAAACGATATATGAGAAAAAATATTATTACGAGCCTTAATTAACGTAATAGAACCCCAAAACAATAGTTGTTAGAATTTTTGTCCGTTTGTCTGTGCGTTTGTTCCCGCTAATCTCAGAAACGGCTTAACCAATTTCGTTCTGGTTTTCATTATTGTATTGCAGTAAGCGTCACTTAATACTTACATTTTGTTTCATGGCAATCCGTCCATAAAAAAAAAATTATAAATTACTTTAAAATAAAGTAAGGCGTAGTTTTCCTGAAGCGAAGGGAGCGCAGGTTACCAGTTTAAAATAAAAATGGAGATTAGATTGGAATCGTTGGTTGTATGTAATAGGGTGTGTAATATCGAGTGCGGCAACCGTCATCGAACTTCATTGTTGTTGAGAACACAATAGAGATTGAATCTACCATTCAATGAATGCATTCAGCATTGATTTTGATTTTTGTACCATTTTTTAAATTGGGAAGCTTAAAAAGTTATCGTCTTCCATTTTCAATGATAATTTGTGTACAGCAAGATAATAAATGATGTTTATGTAACTGAGGATTTATATGTTTTAAGAATTCTTTGACTGATACTTTAATTAACAAGATTAGTAAAATGTTGCTCTTTATAGAATATTGCTTAGTTATTAATCTTTCTGTCAGCAATCTTCTACCAATTTAATGATAGCCGGAAAATTAGTACCATAAGTACTCAAATCTCGAAGAATACGAACACATGAAAATGGGCGAGATACATTAGCGAAATAAACTCACCTTTATTTGTTTATTTATCGAGTTAAAAGTAAATAAGATTCAAATGTAGTTCGTTACTTTGCATTTGTAAATAATATGGTTTCTAGATTAAACGAACAAGTGGGATTTCTATTCTACAGTTCTTTACTTACTTCAAATACAATTGTAGCCGTGCTCACAATTTTTTATGTCATTATTCTACAGTTTTAAATATTACATAAATTAGGTATCCGTTAGATGCTTTTATTGCAATTAAATAAATCCTACCCGAGACGATTGCAATCAAGAAATTAAGCAGAATGTGAGTAATTAAACAGTCAAGTTATCGCGTTTGAAGTGAGAACATATCACAATTGTGATTCTAAAAAACGAGAACAAATCTAAGTTATGAGTAGGACTGAACCGAAGATCTAATCAAATTAAAATCGTTGCTGATGTAAGCTAGCAGTAGCTTAGTTTTAGTTATTGTTACAATGATGGTGGAGAGATTTCTATAATTCCTTTATTATTTTATTTGATTGTTGTAAAAATGTTGTATGTTGACTGATCCACGATTGTATTAAGTGGCTAATTAAAAATTTTAATAACATTTTGTGTATAGTCTACTAAGTAACCACCAATTTTCTTGAACAGTTGCACGCCGACTTCTATACAGTGGACGGGTTCAATTTCAACTCTAACAACCAACAATACATATATCTGCACTTCAAAGCAGATTACAATATAACAATAGCTGAAAATTCAAGGTAGTATTAACTGCAGTGGATTACATATGGTCACGGCCTGCACTGGTCACTAAACCCGGGTATAACTTCATAAACACGACATATTATGATAGTATGAATATTTTTTTAGCTATTTCAGAGAAAACTTCCGTTTGTGTTAAGCTTCATAATATTTGCTATGATTTAGTTTTCCTTATTTTATCTGCAGTAACTCAATAGATCGGCGACTTAGCGGCGGTGCTTAGAGAAAAATATTTTATAGATCCGGTTGAAGATTTTTCAATCTTGCCTGTGTTTTTATATTTATTTTCCCAACTGCTGTAGACATATAATACATAAATGAACCATTTAAAACTTCTCGCTATAAATAGTTAGAATGTAATGGTATTGGTTCACAATGGTATCTTCAAGAAACTAAAGCCTGTCCCAGTACTCGTTTCAAGTCAACTCATATATTAATATTGATTTATAGGCATATCCTATCACGCTCTGCAAGTCCTTATTTTTATACGCATTCAACGTCCATTATTGACTAAAATGCATTTAATTTAAAATGGCGTCCTACTGCTTTTGGCGTCCTATATACGGACGTCAGATCGATTTACATTGCGAAACCATCCATCTTGGTCTAACGTACCATAACAATTAAATAATAAAAAAAATCGGGCTTCATTTTATAACCGCTGTTTAAGAATTTGTATTTTCATAAATTCTTGACAATTCCGTTTGAATCGAGCAGCGCTGTTGTTGCGTGGAATATTCGTTTGAAAACATTGTAATAATGAAGGAATGCGACCGGTGAGATGGTTTATTAATTAGAATTCGGCTTATCTATTTCCTGGCGCGGTAACACAGTGAATTTTGCCTCTTCAAATTGAATACATCTAACATTGATTTAAGTATTATTATACAGTCGATATTAAACCGTACCTCCGATTTTTTAATATCAACCAAAATAAAGCAATATTGGTTACGATACTATAATTTATAACGAATAACCATAAAATGCACATTCAAATTCAAAATCATTTAATCATTAAGGTATTCTGTAAATACACTTATGCACGTCATTTTTGCTTCTACTACCGCATCGAAAGGTGCTTTAACATCGAGGAGAAAAAACGGCGAAAGAAAATCCTCTGCACACCTTTAAAACAACACATGGTAATTACAAAAGTCTAAACCTGTGCAGAACCGGTTTCGACTCTATTATCTAGGCGTTCTTATCATTAATATATTCATCTATACCATAATATCATTTACCTGTAAGCTGTGCTTTAACGCGACGCTTAAAAGTTCCAAAGGGTAACTCACGTATCAACTTTGCATTCTTATTGTAGAAACGAACTCCAAGCCCATAAAAGAACGCTGAACCTTTTGAAGACGATATGAAGACGTAACCAAATAATGCTTATTTCTTGTTACACGGTTGTGTGTATCGCTTTTCTGCTTGTAAATATATATTTTTTTAATAAATACTAAATCACTACAAATATATTCGTTGTAACATTAACATTAACTGACAGTAAAGAATTGAAAGAGAGACGTTTCAGCGAGTCCAACATACATCTAAGTGGATGTTGACCAACATATCAATGCGGAGCCATAACGATTGATACACATACAATTGGAAACATGAAAACTGTAAAACAGTGATTAAAAAAAAGTCATATACTGCTAAAGCAACGTATGATATTTTGTGAAAATGTGTTGGAATTCACATCGAAACTAACCTTAAGTAACGTCTGGAATTGATTTATCGATTCACTAGCTGTGCGCGCAGATCCGCCCTCGTCGAACACTCTCCCCCCTCCGCCCCCTTTTTTGCAAAAAATGTAGCCTATAACCATCTTCAGGGTCCTCTACCTCTGTACTAAATTTCATCAAATTTGATACCGTGATTTAGGCGTGAAAGCGTAACAGACAGACAGAGTTACTTTCGCATTTATAATATTAAGCAGGGAAAGTTGTAAAAAAACAGTACATAAACATGAAACTATTTTTATATATAATATTTATTACCATCCAAACTCTAATAATATGATCATCAACGACCAAATAATATACAATGATACAACACACTGGAGTTTACCTATATTTAAAGGAATAGTATCTGTCATTGCACTAACTGACTGTGGCCCACCGGCCATCTCCTGCGGCACCACTGCTGTGCCGGGGCTTTAAATCCTCAGGGGCTGCGGTTCGGCCGCTGGCATAATTTCCGTGTACTGGGACCGGTACAGATCGATGCTTGGACCGCTCGCACTACTTGTGCGTTTAAAACAAAAATAATAGCTGTTATTAGCGGCACACATACATAGCTAATAAAGATTTACTAATTCAAAAAATAAGGTATGTGTATTATAATCACTTGTTAAGGGACATGACTTAAGTCTTTCGCAGGCAATACAAACTACAAGCTTATTAATGATTGGTCTATGACTATGAAATATGACTAGAATTTCGCCCGCGGCTCCCCTAGCGCATAATGTCGATTAAAACATAGCCTATGTTACTTAGGGATAATGTAGCATTGTACTGATGAAATAATTATTAAATTGGTCCAGTAGTTGTTGAGTTTATTCGATACAAAAATACTGGGTTCCATTCCGGTCGAGGCAATACAAACATACAGCATAACCAACGATTTAGACTAGTGTATGAAAAATAAGTCACGCCACTTATTAATTATTTGTTCTATATAATAGTTAACTGTTGTTTCTTTGCTTTCTTTGCTATTAGATATTAAAATGCTTGAGCGCTTCAATTTTGTAAACAGTGTAATAATAATATTATAAAAGTTTAAGTTTCAGTCTCAAATCAGTTTTTAGTGTCCATACAATCGTCTGTGCATTTAATTATCTATTGCTTTGATCTACACTATCCAATGTTGACGTCATATTTAAATAATCTGTTCAGATTTTGTTTAGTATAAATTTCTGTTAAGAAAAAAATATTGATATTCTATTTACAAAATTAAAAACTTAAAAACAGGTTACAGATATTATGGAGCTCCGCAACCGTAACCAAAATTATCGGATATCTGAAATAAGAATATATCCGTAACCGTAACCATATCCGATAAAAAGTTTTGGATAATTTCGGATAGCGATCGACTGTAAATAAAATGCGCTATGAAAGATTTTCGCAGGGTGATCCGACACACTAGCTGCGTCGTTCTCATTTTAGACAATTTTTATTATTTAACTTTTAAGGCTATTGTTTCTTTCTGTGTTTACAATACTAAGTACATAAACGATATCTAGCAATAAAGTCAAACTGTTACCTTGTAAATACATTATAATTTTTTGTAAGTCGTAATTCATTTAATATCCGTGAACGAAATTATCCAAAACAATCGGATAATCCGAAATAATTTCATATCCGTAACCGTAACCGAAACCGGTGAAATACATCGTAAAAAATACCGGTAAAATAATATATCGTACCCACACACAAATCCAAAATTTCATTTCCATACTTAAAACAGCCATTTTGTTCACAAAAGTTTTAAACTGAATACGAAGCACTTGTTAGGCATCGCAATAAATAGTGTTATCTGTGGTTATTATTAAAGTTTTACATTTCATTATGTTTTTTAACAAAATCAGTTGAATTCAATTCAATTCAATTCGTATTAAGTTTAATGTTTTATTAGAGTCGTCTCATAGTCGATAAAAATTAAGTTCATCGACATCGGCAATACCTTCCGCGATTAATACTTAGCTGTTCATAACAAAAGCCAGGAAGGTAGGTTAAATAATTTTTAGTTGTGTCATACATTCGTACATGTGGTACATACATCCATATGCATCGGTCGGGTCCAAAATAATTAGTATATATTAGCAGTTCAGACAAAAAAAAAATTATTACTTGGTTAAATTAATAGTTTTTTATAACGAAGTAAGTTCACGCAAACAAACTTATTGTTTAAAACTTAACAACGTTACAGTAGCTAGTGGTACCCCAGGGTAATACAAGAAATTGGCCTTACAGAATTACTGTTAAGATATAGTTGTCGATTATGAAGAGATACCCGTGACCTTCAGTGAGACGCCAGTGAATTATGGCTTCCGTATATTATTCTTCCATTTCCAAGCTTGCAGCCAAATTGTGGTATTAGGAATGCGTACAATTTTAATAAAAAAATTATGCGTAATTTGCTAGCATAGCATTTTTAGCCTTGTAGGTAGCTGCATATCACATCTCAGGTTACAAAAACCATTTTTATCGTAAAAGATTCCGTCAGTAGTTATCGGTCATTAGAGAGACACGTGTAATCGTAACCTAGTGTAACTTTTTGAGTTAAATCTGTGAGTCAGGTTTTTTTTTTATTTACGTACCATATTTTAGATTTCTTTCTGCTTTTTATTAAAAAAAAAAATTTTTTACATATTAGGAACATAATTGTAACTAAACACCAGGGTACAACTCCTCAATTTTGATGATCTATCTACAGCCACTACAGCACGGCGTGTAAAGTATTTCTGATCCTGAATAACTTTTATGAGTGTGAAACAAACAGGTTTCAATTTCTCAGTGATGATGGTGTAGATGGACAGTACCTTAATTATAGTTTTAAGAAACTGCTTATTTTAATTCAGTTTTATATCCAGCCGCGGCTTAAGTTCCTCTCAGGTTTGACCAGGCGTTTTAAATGTCGAATAGACACCGTCTCTGAGATTCGAAACTTAAGTTTTCAGCTTACGGATTTTAGTATCTAATATTATCTTACCTGTCTGCAATTTAGATATCATGACATACGTGTACTAACAAAAATTAGTTGTATCTTGCAAGGGACAACGGAACCACTGCATTGCACAGACCCAAAATATTTTGTGTTCCAACGAACGACATATTTAACAATCCTTAACACTAGTCAATATTACCTACACTAAGAAGACATTAGTGACAACTTACAAAAATTATAAGTGTAATATATAACAGTGAGTATTAATCGTTATTGGTGTGTAACCGATAGATGAGATCTAAAGAAATAAATGTTATTTAAAAGTGGTTTTAATTTAGTGCGTACTACAAAACAAATCGTATTTGTATAAGCAGATTTCCACCGCCTCTTACTATGTGCGCGCATTGCAAGCTTGCCCTTACTTAATTTTTAATTAAGGTATTTTTTGGAAATGTAGGAAAATAAAAGTACTACATATTGAATGCGTGAGAATTTTAAAGTTTCGTTTCGGACAATATTATTACTTATCTTTGTAACTAGTTTCATAAATTATTTTATTTCAACTTATGCACATACTTTCTCACACGTTTCTCGCATATCACTTCTGCTATTAGCAAAAACGGCATGAAAATCCGTGACGTAGTTTTTAAAATTATCTTGGTCATTCAGATCGACGTATAAACATTGTTTGAATAGTATAAAATTAATGTTTACTGGCTAAAAATGCTCTAGCTTTATTACAATATGAACTAAAAAGTAATTGTAATACATTTTCAAACCAAAGGCAAAGGTATCTGTTGTGGGAATACAGTGTTTTTTGTTGTACATTAAACAGTAACTAAATTTTACCAGTAATAGGTGGTAGTAACAAAGCAGCCTTATGGTGAAAGAAATATACAGTACAAATGTACACTATCCGACCCGGCAGACGTTATCCCGTCCGAACGTTGGCTTGCCTGCTATGAGCGGGCTCAGCTATAAAAAAGCTTTTCCTCGGAACCAATATCGATAATATCGTGTCAATTTTTAAACGAATGTCGTATAGTAAACTGTACTAATTTTGTTTCATTGAGTCAACAAACATTATGTTTGTATAAAATTTCAACTATTTCCGTATAGTATAATCGGAAAACATTAAGTTTGAGGATAGACAATAGTCAGATCGACAGGCCGACATGCATGAGAGGTTTGATTTTTCAACAAATGTAAGAAAACTAAATCGAATTTCGCTAATCGCATGTAGGGCCACAGGTTGGCAAAAAATACTTTACGGTTGTTAAGTATATCGAATTCAGCTTAAAATTTAAGGGATCGCAAGATTGTAATCAAGATGAAAGCCTTGGTATCACAGATGACGGTCCTTCGTCTGGAATAACTTATGAATGAAAATATCGTACGCGTAAAACAGAGTTTACCATTGCTTTGAGCGAAATGTCACTTTATAACTGGGTCGTAACAAAATAAGCGATGATGTATAAACAATTACATTTTATCGAGATTTATTTTTGTGGTCCTAAGTATAGCTACCACGGATAATAATCACGCAATGAGCCGAAGAGATATTCATTTTAAAACTTGTAAGGGCTCTCTCGGAGGTTGTGACCGCGAATTACTTAGATCTTATGTAAGTACATACATAGGCGTTATATGCACATTGAAATTCCTCTTGGGGTAAATTTACTTAATTGCTTAAAGTTGTAAATATTACATGATTATTTTTTTTATTCTTAATAGTGCTTATGCACTATCATAATTTAAATTTAATTTAATATTTTTCATCTGTAATTTTTTGTATGTGTGGTTGACGTAGTGTAAAAATTCCTTTGTTTTTTGGTACTTCTGTTCGCTTACTCCGCTCTGGCTACTGCATGCAAAAATTAAAAATTTTAATTATAGTTCATTTCAATAGTCTCGGGTATTTTGTTTTATATGCAAATTGGTTCCCCGAGCCGGATTTCAATCGAGCCAATATAGTTTTAGCTGAATAGCTTACATTTTCCAAATAAAACAGGATACATTTTTAAGGTTTTTTTCAAAGGAACCTTTACAAAGCTACTGAGAAGGAATCAGCAAGATTTAACAGATTTAAATGTTTTAACTTTAATGTAAAAATCTAAATTCGGCTTGCTGAAACTCATCAGAAGATCTTGCAATGGTATATGGTACTCTTTCAGAGGGTCAAAACTGCTCCATAGCATTTTGCAACATACTTTGGTTACTTAATGCGAAATTTGCAACTGTATTATTACACTTATAAGGACTATTGACACATACAACATAACCAAAGGCAGTGTTTCAGAGTACAGATCTATTTGGGAAACTTTTTAATTAGTTTTAACACACTGTTAACACTGTGTGTGGACACACGGATTTATTTCATTAAGTTTGTCAATTGTAACAACAATATTCTTGGAATCTGATACAGGATCTAAACCTAGATATTTAGCAAGTGAATCTGTGACAAATGAAGCTTGACTGCCACTATCCAGAATCAAGCAACACCGTCTAAAATATCTCTTGATGATATTTATAAATGATTTTAACTTTTATTGTCGGTAATAACACCTTTGTAGGCTTCAGAGTAATGGTCGTAAGTGAGAGGTGGTCGATGAACATCCTCCTTATGAAGGAGAGTATTGTGAATTTAAATTTTGGTACTAGTGAAACTTTAAATATATGAAACAATTTTTTATCATTCATATATTTCAATCGAACTTATATAGTTGACATTTAAAAAAAAGGATAATTGTTTAAGCCATGTTCTGACTTATTGAAAAATTTACAAAAATATGAGTTTCTAGCATTATTTGCCAATTTACAAGTGTTAGTTACATTTCTGAGGATTCTCGCACTATATTACCCTTTTCCAGAAAAATTATAAAATCAACAATCGTTTGAAGCTTCTTGCAATCCCTATCGAGCTGCTAAGGTCCGCTGGTTGTAATATCTAGCTTCTAATATCATTTGAAAATGACTAACATGTCCAAATATTTTCCAAATCACATACAGAAGAATATGTTAATATTATTCTTTACAGGACGCAAAGTTACAAGGGTAGAGGAAGTTTTTTGGTACTACCATTTCTTTTCCCCGCTCCCACTTATCTCACTAATCAGTGTAAGAAACGAATAGCAGTTAGTTTCAGTAGTCTCGCGAGTTTTGTTATAGACTCTCCTTCATGTTCGGTATAAAGTTCCATTCGTCTAAATCGACTTCGAAAACACTTCTGCCAATCTTGATTATATAGTTCAGAAATAGCTACTACGTGGACAGCCACGTCTTTTCATTATTAGCGACAAAAACAAATCACAGGGAGCTACGACTATAAATTGTTTAGGTATTTTTTTTTATTTCATAATATACATATGTAGTTCTTAGGTATTAATGGATTTTTAATAGTTCAAAAAATAAGTGAAAATGATTGAGAGTTAGAATTATATTTAAAAGAATTTTAAGTGAAATTGATAGACATCCCAGGACGGAAGTTTGAAAATCATATTAATTGGAAAGTTTGCATTAATCCAATAGTTCAAGGCATTAATTTAGAAATACCATAGATATTTTTATAACGTTTTCTTAAACTCAGAGTTATAAAATTCCTTCATAAGTCATTCCCTATATTTCCATCGTCATAGGGAAAACTTTTAATAAAACTTTTAACTTTTAATAGTCTTTATTTCTTGATTTTGGTGGAACTTCAGATACAAGTCACGACTACTTTTTTACGTATTTAAACAAAAGTATGTACTTCAGATGTCTGAAATTGTATATATTATAATTTACATCGCTATGCTATTAGACATTCATACAAAAATCATTTAAATAAGGCGCATTTATATGCTCTTTACCATAAAATGGCATTCACGCAGATTAAAAAATATCAATTTGCCCACTGTGATATACGTGATCAATATTTTTTGTAAGTGTTAATTATTAGTATGCCCTGAATTACGTACATTAAAACGTCAAGTGAATTAATAAACTTAATATTATCTAATTATAAAAGACTACCGGTCCCCTCCAACATCGTTTAGGTTAAAAAAGGTATTATATTTGTATGATATCTGCCTATCTCCTATGAAAAAAATGTATTTTTAAAATTGGTAAAGAATTTTTCAGATAGGGGCCGTGGATCCGGAGATTAATTTCCGCATATACACAGAGTAATAAAGTTTGCATTCTCTCTGTATAATATTAGTATAGATTCGACTAGCACAATAGTGCCGAGTTTGACATTGTAAGGCTTTTGTACAGCTTTTGATACGTTTGAGTTTACCAACATCTTGGCATGGTCATGAGAATTTAAAGATTTACTTTGTTGAATAAAAATATTAATAACTAACTGAGCATTCTCCAAATGCAAATGTATGTTAAATCAGCTAAACTTCATTTAGCCAATGTGGTAGATAATTCTTACAACTCACTTGTAACAGGAGACTGGAGCCAAGTAGCAGAGAAGATAGGGGTAGTTTAAAGAGTTCTTGACTGATTATGTTGATCGTTAGTGATAAAATTTCTAAACCGATTACAGGCTTTGGAAGAGACATTAAGGCATCCGGCATAAGACATCCGGCATAAGGTCCGGTTATTGTCGGTAACATGCCTTTAAAGCTAAGCTATACCTCAGGCCCCCCCAGTTATTAGAACATGACATTATGGCCTGACCAGTAGTCTCTGCCTACCCTCACTGAAGGTGGTGTTATATGCTCTAGGCGATCTTAATTATAAGCTGAAATACGTACCCGACAACGGGAAGCGCGAATAAGGTTAGGATAAGAATAAACGATAATTGACAAATTAATATCATCGTAAAAAGTTGTCAATACACATATTAAATCATATAGAGTAGGGTTTCATAGACATTTATCTTAAGCTAGTTTTGTAACTTTGAACCTGCGAGCGGAACTGAATTACTCAAAATGTCCCCTACCACAACATACTAGAAATATTTTTCAGTAAAAGTTCACACTTTAGATATACATAATTCGAAAAAGGATTATGCTCTTAGCGAACGATTTAAGCGGGATAAATCTGTAAGCCTCAAATAGGTAAAATATTGGAGGTTTTGCTGGTTCACTATAAATTGATGATGTTAGTATTCGTATTTTCTGTCATCGTAATTAAATAAAAACCCAATCATAGGATCATCAAAGTAGCTTCGTGAGATGAAGACGGAAACGGAAACAGCGTAGAGTACAGTCTACTCATTATATTTATGTACATTAATTGTTTTGGAGCACATACAAAAATGAGCATTTGATTTTGTGTTCCATTTCATATGGGAGTTGTAAACAATATACATTTCAATTCATGCAGATATAAATTGAATTTTGCATTGCTTTGGTGAACTAGCAGCGCGGCGACAATTGGCAACAATTCTGTTGAAATAATTATAAATAACAGCTGCATAAATAGTCTTGCTCATCGTTGTATGACGTTCAAATTATTGTACAACTTATGCTTGCGAAATCATTTACAATGGAAATATTTTAAATTGAGAGAAATGATGAATTTGAAAAAAATATTTATCTATTGAAACATTTTTTTTGTTTTCGCACTAGTGGGTAATGATAACAAAGCGGTACGTTGTGAATATTTTTACTATTTGCAATGTTAATTTTTGTATTGACAGACCAAACAAAGTAATTCCAATACAAAATGTTTAGGCCTATACATCGATAATCAAGTCTACCTATAAACAGTTGTAATCCTGTAACGATCTTCACTAGATACATACGAGTACGAGAATCCGCTTTAGTTTCAATTTAAATGTTTCATTATAGGTAAGCAACCAGTCGTTTTGTTAAAAATATGTATTAATAATAGTTTTTAACTACAATATTGCAATTTAGAAATTCTAGCAATATAAAGGTGGAGTAGAATTAATACCAAAGTGTTTTACTATATTTTCATATGATTAGAATATTTTAAAACATTTTTTTGAAGTATAATCGAGTTTTCTTGACTTGGCGTTGTTGTAATCTAGAAAACGGATCGTTCATTTCACATGTCTTATAGAAAAGTCGAATGCCCAAATGTCTATTGTGACCCAGAATAACTTTTTTGATACAGTAGACATTTTGCGGACATTTCTCGTAGATACTTAAGATTCGAGATCATGTCTGTCGTCGACATTATCTCTTCAATTCGAGAATTAGGCGTTCTCTACATTGTTCTATAAGGTTTGTGAAATCTGTCAATTCGCACTTGCTATGACCAGAACCCTCTTATTATGAGAAAAGAAACGAGCCCAGTAGAGGGAAAATTAAGGATTGCGGTGATAATGATGATGAGTTATTAAAAATACTACACCATTTCATTAATCAAGTTTAAGTTCAGTGAAAATTAGTTTCCAATCTCAGTTGCTTCTGAAAATGCGTCACAATTGAGGGTTACGAAAACTTTATTCGTTTGTTCATTTTCCTTAGGACAACTTACCATTTAATTATCAAGTATACTTAAAAGTATATGTATGTTGTAGTATTTACATTCCATTACTTTGCGTTCACTGCAGGTAAAATAAATCTGTAATGACTTAATTTTTCTTATACTGTTTCCCCTTTCAACTTAATTTACAACTTTTATAATATTACAAGCTGGTCTGGCAAACGCTGTTCTGCAAATATTTAATGTATTTGTCATCATTAAATACAAGGTTAATTACTTACTTAAATACACTGTAATTTATCAGATTGATATCAAAAAATAAAAGTCAAAACAAAATCATTTACATATTTTGTAAATACACGTTATTATTTGCTACTACTATTATGGTTTTGAAAATGTGCTTTAACATTGAGGCGAAGAAACGACGAGAAAAGCTCAACACATCTTTTAAACAACATATGGTAATTACACAGTAAGTTTTAACAAAGCAATGTACTGTAATCAGTATATATATTCCTATTTCTTGTATCACGATCGTGCTTTTCTATTTTCCGCGTGTACATAATTCACATTTTTCGTATCTACACAAGATTATAATAATATATTGATAGGCTATGGTCAGTACATCGAATGCATACAATCAGTTGACAAACAGTGGAGAAATAGGTTTTGAACTGTTTTGTCTTTGCATCGCCTTAATCGTATTTTAAATGCAATAACCTTTAGGTAAACTATGACTGTCTAACTAAGGTATTATTAGAAAGAAAAGTTAAATTAGTAAAATGACCTTTCAGTACAAAATATTATACACAAGACGAGATTTTATTTCATTAAGCATACGATCAATCATCTTCTGAATACGACTAACGATCAATGCATAGGTCTATCTAAAAATACTTTCTATTCGATCAGTGTTTAAGTTATTAGAATTCGAAGGTTAAAAGTTTATGAAAATACGAGTCGTAAGTTCAGACAGATAAACTTCTTTTATAACAAGCTAACACCCTCATTTCATGTCACAATGCTCGGGTCTCTTACAATTGGCGATGCTCTTTGTCACGTTTCCCTATTGTTTACCGGCAGAGAAAAGCCGTGGCAACTCGACTGTAATAGGTTTTTAACCTTCCGTATCCTAAGACTATATATTTATATCGAATGTTGTCATTTGCATGTCTTTATAGTAGTTTCCGGACCTCATGCATGCACATAATTTACACATGTTAAAATTATACAAAAAAATATATCCAATAAAACGTAAACAAAGAAATGTGTAATAATTAAAATAAATAAATAGTAAGTTCAGAAACGAAAACGACTACTTAAAGTCACGGTCTAAAAAATATATAATAGTCGCATCTGAAATTCTTATGTACAGACTATTCAAGATTGATCGTCTATTAAACAACTTAGGTGAAATTATATTTTAGGGTATTTAATACACCTTCATGTGTGATCTTCAAAGGTTGCTTGGTCGTACATTTTTACTTTACACATTTTGTTTTTCGTGTACGATAAAATACTTTGTATTCTATCGTGAATTCCTAAGAGCCGATTTCTATTTTTGTGACTGTTTAACCACAAACGACTACCCTGTCGGCATTGACAAATATAAATCACCCGCATCTGGTATTTTACTCGAATATTTTTCATAAATATTTAAATAAACTCCCTCTAGAAGTGGATTTCACTGCGGGGGGAATTAATCAATTACAAATCATCTACCCCAAACTCACTGTGCGAATTTTTTGAACATAAATGATTTTTAATTTAATGTATTTTCAAAATATTTTTACTGACAACGTTAAACATAGAGGAGAAAAATGGGTATACGTTTGTTTTTTCAAGTTCTTCTTAGGATTTCGTGCAGGTTAAAATCTACTTTGATATTGTCATAAAATTGTTTTAAAAATATGCTGACGAGTTTCTTTCGCCGTTTCTTGTACTAATGTTAAAGCATCTTATCAAAATATTGACGTGCATAAGTGTATTTACAGAATACCTAAATGATGAAATGATTATGAATTTTAATTTGAATTTGAATCATGAAATAACGTTCTGTTTCCAATTTTTTTTATCGATAACACTAAAGTTCATTAATGTCTATCAAACAAAACAAAAAAAATTAAATAGGTTGACAAACATAGGGGAAAAGAAGTACAAAGATATCTATACCTAGATACGTATAAGCAATAAACATCTCACTACGTATTTCTGTGTGATTATTTTAAGAATATCATCGGTCGATGTCCAATTTGAGTGGTAAAATTAAAATTGGTTTTGTAGCAAATGCAAGTCACGGATATCATTAGTTGCCAATATATTACGATCGACAGACTTATACTTCCATGAATCCTATGATTCGAGTAACTTTCGTCGATTTTATATTTTATTGATTTTGGAATCGATAGAATTTTGTTAATACTATTAAAACGCTTTAATTCATTGTTTCTTTACAATTTTCAAAATATCGCGAGTGGATTGAAGCTAATGCGATATCATTTATTTGGTTTGTTTAGTAAAAAAACTAAAATGAGAATACTAAATATTATGAAGTAAGTGAGAAATTCAATAGATAACAAAAAAACGAATGTCGAATCGAAAGCACATCGATAATCTATACTAAATAAAAAATACTAATTAAAAAAACATTAATGGGCTAAAACTGTACATTGAATATTTTGTGGAAATTTCAATGTAAACTAATTTTAACTATAATTTTTTTCATTAGGTACTACAATTAAATTATGAAGTGAAATTTCCAAAAAAAAGGGAAATACCAAATTAAAAATTTAAGTTAAATTAAAATAAATAAATTAGATTTACTTGTCAATATAGACGCCAAAACATATATTTGATAAGTATAATATTAAAATAATAAAATAGATTTCGATGATACTTTGCATTTTATAAGTTATTTAATTGGTCATAATCTAGGATATTCTCTGGGAAAGATATATATATCCGCGGGCTAGGAAACAAAATTACATGAAAAGATTCTATTAAGAGGATAGTAAATAGAATTTTTAAGTCCTGGCTGCAATTAGTAATATAAATGGAGACATTTCTTATTTATACAACCAAATAAAGCCACCCTAATACAAGCCGGGTGTTATTTCTAGACGTAAGGTCTAGGTTTTCTGAAATGAAGCGAAGTAGTAGTAGAGTTGCTAGATATAAAGGGACGCCAAAGTATAAATAGGGTTTGAGGGAGTTATCAATGAATGTTCAAATAAGAGAGGAAGTATTCAATGCCCGGTGGCTTGTGTCAAAAATAATAAAAATTTCGGTACTGGGCTTTTCAGTTATTAGGAGAAAATCTCCTCCTACCCTGGGCCAATAATGGGTGGAAACTAAGAGGAGAAGAAAAGGAATTGAAGCAATGAAAGCGATAAGTAATTAAGTTTCGTGGGCGATCACTCCCTTTTACCCAATAAACTTTATACAGAATCAATTTCAGTATTCGATTTATCTGCCATTTTTGGCGAGACACAAACAATCAAATTATCGAAAACTAAAAAAAAGACATTGCTTTATGTATTACGGCTCTTGTACGTGTCTGTGCGATTACTGAATTGATATTTTTTTATTCAGGGAAGGCTTGTTACACATACTCATCGAAGTTCAAACTACGCCATCGCTTCGGCATGTTCCTATGCAGGGATTTGAAAGTCGAAGTGGTAACAGACTACCGCGGATAATATTTTCTACTCACAGTTATACAGACCACTTATGGTTGTACATCCAAGCAGTTATATATTTGAAATAATAAGAAAAAAATTTTATATTAATTTCGAATTCGTTGATTCTGAGGAACTTTGCTATAATGTCTTACATTTCCACACATAAACGTAGTTAACGGTAGCCTAATGATTTGAATGTCAAGCTTCCACCATGGAAGACTCGAGATCGAATGAAAAACATATGTATTTATAATTATATGCATTAATTTATTTCAGTAAAGGAAAATTCTCTATAATTTTCTCAAAGGTATATGAAGCCTGTCAACCGGCATTTGACCAGTGTGGCGGTATACGGCCTTAATCCTTTTTGAGAAGAGGCACAATATGAGACCAGCAGCGAAACAAGATGGGTTGAAACGATGAAACACTTACTTTGATTAACTTTTTACAGGATAATAACATCATTAACAAATGCGAGACACGCTTTTAATAAAGAAGATTAAGTTTAAAGGAGTGACAAAAATCATCAAAGTTCAGTTTAACTCCATAAAGTCCTTCCTCATAATAAAGATATGTACTTTTTAGAGAAATTAAAGTACATTTACTTGTTTTTTCAAACATCATACACGTTTACAGATTTTGTATTTTCATTGAATTGTTCGCCCCTTGAAACCGAATTATGGATGCGAATAAATATTACTATTATTATTTCACATTCATCTCATCAAAATATGACGTATATGTTTTAATAATATGTAACAGCATTTGTTAATAAATAATTGCTCATTGTAAAATTTAAGTGTAGCATTTCAATGTGTATTCAGACCCCGCAAAATATTTGAACCCGGCCAAATTAAATGTCACGTCAGCCCTGGAGGTAACTATATATACGAGAGTTAATATCTTATGAAAAGACTAGTGGTTAAAATAACGAAAGGACTTAGTGCTTCATTCAGTTTTATTCAAAGTGAACTTCTTTCAGCGAGAACTATTGATTTCGACAATAGTAACCTGATGAGCGCCAGAATTGTATTTCATTATGCGGAGGATAAAGAAAATAAAATTGTCAGTTTTGTCTCTTGTGCTTATTGTCATTCCTTGCTGTATACGTCACTATCGAATTTAAAATTACCAAAGGAAACCAGGCCATTCACTTTTGACACTTTTGACCTATAATGATTCGTATTTTTGTTTTAGTATAGATAATATGAAAAAAAATTAAACCACAAATTTATTTTTTGCTATCTCCGAAAATACTCTTCACATAAAAGTAAAGTATGAAATTTAATTCATCTGTTATTTCAAAACCAAAATGACAGTTATGTGGTGAGTGAATTTTGCAATGATATTAAATTTAAGGTTTTGTGATGAAATACTTGAATTTTAATGAAAAGAGAGAGTGTTATTATAATCAAATATTTCCTTTTTCTATGTCAGAACCATCTTTTTAGTTTTCTTCTAAGTTTTCTTAATAGATAGTAAATTTGAATAAAATTCAGGTTAACTTTTACAGTGTCAATTTTACCCAGATAAAAAAAAACATACAGTTAGGGTAATATTATCAAGCATGATCATATTTTCTTACGAGAGTTTTAAGCGTTTTTAAGAATGTAGACATTTTTAGATTATCGCCATGCCGAGAAAATCTAATGTTGTTAAGCCTCATGTGAGAAAATATGGTTTGAAATTTCACTACACGCAAGCGACACTCGATGAAGCTTTGAGTAAAAAAGAAGAAAAGTATTTTTTGATGAAAATGTGCCATTGTCTACTTTTACTGTAAAGAAAGTTGTATCAATTTAAGGAAATGGTAGCAATAATCAAATTGAAAACAGAGTGATAGTTATGTTTGAAAAAGAAATATAAGAAAGATCCAAAGGAAGACTAAGTAGAAGATTTACTTAAGAAATATGTTGTTATAAGGATGTATTATTTCCAGACATTAACTCCGAAAAAAACTAAAGCTTTCAGTAAGAACAATGTATAAGTTATATATAATTACGTATATTATATAACAATCAATAGAACATCAGTAGGAACATTTCAAAGTGACGGATCTTTGTTTCCTGAAAAAATATGAACAGTTGTCTGTCCTTGTTATACCGTTGTAGTTATAACTGAAGGATTTGACGGAGGTTGGAGATGGCCTTATCACATCATGTCACAATTCAGGGCAAGTACCAAATAAATGGTGACTTATTGTTTACCAGTTACCCAGAAGAGGGGGTAACTTTGACATACCATACTTTTGAAGTTTTTTTTATAAGAGACGGATCATCGTAAAATTCTATTCTTCATGATCTCAGAATACAATTTTACTTGATATTTATATCTTGTCTCTTTATAAAAATTATATAAGCAAAAATGTGTTCGATACCAGTCAACATTAGCCTGATTGATTTTACCATAACTGCAGTTGGGACTAGTATGACTAGAAAAAAAGGGTTTATAAAACAGAAAAGTGATTCTCGCATTTCGAACATCAACATCAATATCATCGCAGTGGTTCTGAACTGTGAAAGTCGAGAATTTATTTATACTATTCCAGAAAAAATCTATTAATTTTTTATCATTCACAGCATTAGAGAGAATGGAATTTAAAAAAAGTTATATTTTAAATATTAAAAAAAATATCAATGCAAAGATAGCGCGTAGAAATTGCATACATGTGTTTTCATTACAACATTATAAATACCTCGAAAGTTATAAAAGCCACATCAAGGTGTCTTCTTCATGAGGGTGATTGTAAATTTAATTTCAAAGACGCATAGAATATGCCAAAAATCTTATGTTAGGGGAATTTTACATACTTCACTGTAGTTCTAAAATCGTTAGGGGATCATCTCGTAAATATTTGTGTTCGTATTAGTAATAAAATTTTGCGTAAACAAGACACGTATCCACTAAGAAAGCTTGTTGTCAAGAAGCTTGATCCGGTAATGGATAATGGTATTGTGAAATGGTATGACATTTTCGATACTAGGATGAGATACGTACCTTATAGCGATACCTTAATCTTTGATATATATAGAGGTGCTTTGACTCTACAGTTCAAAATAATTTAGATGGAGTAAAGGAGTCAATTCAGTTAATTCCACTCACGATCACCAACTAAAAAATTATGCAATACGTAGAGCGTATTCACAGTTCATAGAAAAAATGTTAGACAGTTTTAAAAACCGTAGTAATCAGATGGTTTATAGAGAAAAGTCGGACTACGAGAATTTGATTTGGAGCTGATCAGCTTCTAATATTAAAGTCTTAAAAACGATGCAGGCTACTCTCCGCTTGTATGAACGCGAAAGTGCCCACTTATTATCAGTTAGTTTGTCTGCAAATTGGTAGGCTAATTAATCAGCTTTGCGACCATAAAAGATAGGAAATGGGTATTTCGGTTCATCCAATTAGTAGCCTAAATAGCAGCACCTAGCGGACCAAGGTCTTTTCCCTGCAAACAGAAGGTTCTGAGAAGCCCATTATGTAGGAGCGGTTCGATGGTGAAACAAAAAATTGTACTTATTGTAGGTACTTACTTATCACATGGTGAATGATGGGACTGCAAAGAACCGTTTGAAAAATTTAGTATTAAACTGGAGGTACTTTGGGATTTGACACTGGATATTCACATCCCATAGTGGTCCATCGCCTTTGGTGTCTGATAAAAGCCAAAATAAGGGTTCATCTACTAAAATGTCATATGTACTCGTGACCTATACCTGTATAATATAACTGTAAGTCACACACACGTACATATATATGTATGTGAATATAATTTCAATGTTAATATCACCACTTAAAGATATAAATTAAGAATTAACTGCCTATTAGTGGCATTACTCGCTATTTAAGACTGAGCGGTAGTGGAAAGAGCTGTTGGTAGGTGTTAAACGAAAATTAACAAAGTTAAGTTTAATATGAATAACAAGGAAATGAAAAAAAAACACAATAAATAAAATAATAATTGGT
>PDGT01000004.1:10042267-10073957 GCA_003671415.1 Megathymus violae | reverse complement strand
GTATTATCATTTTATATGTATATTATATATCATCATTTTGATATTGAAAATCGTATATGTAAGTTTGTCTTAATGAATAACAGGTAAATAATGCATTAATCATTAATCTCGATATAATATGAATATTATAATTACGTTTATTATAAATCTTTACTAATAAATAAAAGACGACACATCATTTTACGTCTTTACTACAGCGTTATCACGTGATATCATATGATTGATGTAATTGAGATCGTATAATGTTACAATGCATTAACACTTAATGCTTTTTGCCGAGCCTTAAGAGATCTGTGAACTATTGATCTATCTGGACGTCTCCGCTGGCTGATTGTATTAAAGAGTTCATTAGGCTAAGATATTATTATGCTTTGTGAGCCCGTATCCCTCTTCGCAGTGACCCTGCCAAGCGAGGGGATTCGGTTTAATTCCCCGGTCGAAGCAGGTTTTTATGTGAAAAGTATGTATAATTTGTACTCGGGTCATGGATGTTTATATATGCCGCGTTGACGTTACCCGTAGCTTAAACAAATACAGTGCAAGAATATAAGTGTATATAAAAATTTAAATTTTATCACATAAGATATGATGATGATCTGTCAATCAGTTTTGAGATAAAATGTATTAGTACATATACATATAATACTATACTAATATTATTTATTATACACACAGGGAGTAATAGAGAATAAAGTAAATCATAATACCTACTTAAATTCCACTAAGCATGTGGCATAAAAGGTGGCCTTGTCGCTAAGCAGAAGCTGTCAGAAGGTCAAGATGCACAAAATAAGGTTGGGTGAACATAATGACACACACATATATACATATTAGTCAAGTTTCGCTGCAAGTCGACGACGATGATAATATAATTCGTCCTGTTAGCGTTAAGTTTGAGATCGTAGCATTTAGCCCAATCCAGAATAGTAGCCAGATCCGTGTTGGCTGATTTAATTGCTGTAGGTAGATTAGGTAACTGGTACTGAGTGTAAATTGGAAGATTAACTGCGTAAAGATGGTAGAAAAAAGAAAGTTGAGATGTTAAGGAATTTATGGAAGTAGCGAACACATATAATTGGATACAACATGATACCATTTGGTACGCCCGCGCATGTGTTACACCAGTACGAATAAGAATCTTAAATTCTAACCAGTTAGTCTTAGTCATCATAGGTATGTTACGACAACGAAAGATGGCCTGTGAAATGTCCAAGACCATCGCGGAGAAGGCGTTACTAAAATCCAGCAAAGTGAGCACCGTAAGTTTATGGCATCTATTCCCAGACGAATGTTATCAGTGATATATGACATATTCCTCCTTTATGCGCTATAAAAAGTTCTATTCGTCTAAACTTATTTTAAAAACACTTTCCCAGTTTTGACCTGATAGATCAGAAATTGCTACTTAATGGGCAGCCTGGATACTTCGGCGCTCAAAAAAAATTTTCCTTTTATTTCTTCCTTTACTATTGGAAACAATGAGAAATCACATGGAACTAACTCAGGGGTGTAAGGTGGATAAGTTTGGTTTTCAACACCAGATTCCTCAATAAACGTCTGTGTTCTACGGGATGTATGTGAAGTGATCGTGATTTGGGATGACTCCCCGTTGCCCGGCCTTCAGTCTTCTCTCCCGCGCAGCTTGAAAAGTCTTAGGCAATGCAACTGTTGCACTCCTAGTTAACTGACATACAATTTTCCAGCAATGTCGTCGATAAATATCCTTTTTATAAAAACATATAATAAGTGCTTTCTATTTTGAAATGTCAAGCATCTCAACATTATATATATATATATATATATATATTGAGTATATGTATTACATTTTTATGTGCATGTGTGTCACTGAACTTGTCCTTGAACTTTATCGGGCCCGTTAGTAGATATACAATGTATAACATTCGCGTTTGCTGTAGTTGATGCTAAATTTGAGTTTTCACCTAACTATGAATCACCATAATTAAGAAGCCCTTGAACCGCTTTTACATTAATTTTTCTGTTTTCTGAAGTTACTGAAAGAGTAGGATTATTTTTAATAATTAACAGGCCAATGCTTTGCTCGTTTGTCCTTTTATACTTGAATCATACATTCATCTTCAAATTTTAGTGTATGTGCATATTAGAAATTAATGTTCGCTTGATATATATTGATATAATATATAATTAAATCTGCTTATATAAGAGTTCATCATATTGTTGTTGAAATGTGTGAAGCCCCGCTTTTGGCCCGCTTGGTGGACTATCCGTTTTATCTTACAAGGTGTCGTCACAACGTCGTGTTGTATTTTGTTAACGTTTAATACCGTTATGGTTTCAGAAGAATTACACAATTTTGCAGGTAGTTACAACTATTGAAGTATCGGATATTGTTTGATAAAATGTATTTGCGTGCTACACTTTACTCAGGTTAATAATAGAAGGATAATTAATACACATTTTTTGGTTCAATTATACTAACACTAGTATTAAATTATAAATTTTAGATAAGATTCTGGCTTTTTTATTACTGCATAAACTGAAGTTTGTATGTAAACGAGTCCAAACAAATTCGTAGAGAAGGTTCTGTAAAGAACTGAACATAAATTTCAGCATTTCTGTAATTTACGAGCAAGTTAGTTAGTTGACTTTTCAAGCGCGTTGATACTAATTTAATTAGTGTAGGTAATGTCGGAATGATATTTCATTAATTTCTATAAAATGTTGTTTTGATGAAATTTTCAAACTTACCCACTGTAAGTAGAAATAGAATAATGAGATAAAAATACATGTTGTTATATGTAAAATATGAAGAGATAGAGGCTAGAAAAATAAAAGTCGCATTGATATTGAAAAATAAATAATGCTTAAAATATTATACAAAAAAAATTAAAAGAGATTAATAAACGTCAATTGCTTAATCATAGTTAGATAATTGTTATTAAGTTGAGTGTCTAGATTGTTAGCGACATCACCTTGTTGAATCGTTAAGCGGAATCTTTAACTAAAGTAAATGCCATGTCTCTGATCCTTTGAGGAGTTATCTATTATAGCGTTAATTAAGCTTATACAAATGCCAAGAAGTCAACTTTGATTCCACTAGGTTGGTAATAATAATCGGCTTAATTCAAAACGAAATGAAAGTCGATAGCAATTTATAAGTAATTAATAAATTAACAAAAATTAAAAGAAGAAAATTCAAGTATACATACATATATGAATTAAATGAATTTGCAAAAATTTTACTCCCTGATAGATTTATCCAGTAGAATTGCAAGGAGGCGAGCTTAATGTGTATTACTCTGAGTCTCTTGTATAAGTTCTTTATGAGGAAAAGTACATAGTGGCGCGTCACATTGCCATTATGAAACTCAAGAAACCTCTAGAGTTTCCAACAGTTCCAAATAGATTTGTTCAGACTCAGCGCAGTCGGAAATTACTAGTTAATGTCAAGTTTAAATTACTTGGAAATTTTTGAAGTGAAGAGTACACACAAAGCCAGAAATAAAACTGAAGAAAATTTTCTGATTTTAGTATCTACTCCAATCCCTTAACGGTATATTGGTACTACGACGGTAACTTACCAATTCATAAGCGCATTTATTTCAGACAGACTATTTCAATGGTTCACAGAATTTCAATTCATTATTTTAATTTGAATTCATGCTAACAATATTTCTGACATCTACCTTAAGGTAAATCTTCACCATTAAACAAGCTACTTCTAAGAAGCTTCTTAGAAGTAATACTACGAATGACTATACACTTTATTCCCTATTATTTTTAGTACGACTAATAAAATACTAATCTTTTTTTATACTTCTTATTCTTTTGATAATTATGCGCCGCTAAACCTGAATTTCTATAGTATATATGTAGTGTATATATATTTTCTATAGTATATATATTTCTTCTAGTTATCGATTCCTTTAATTAAAATTTAATTTGAACATTGCTTAGCAGATATCACAATTATATGTATAAAAAAGATTGTGTACCTATAAGGAAAAAAATCTAATATTAAAAATTTTACAGATAAACCTAAAAGGAAAATGGTCGCATTACAAATAAACGTTTGTTAATAAGTACCACGCTTAATCTTTGTAATGCACTCGTTGTACATGTTTTTGACAGGATACGCCGTTTCTCATTATTGATACGGACAGCTCTCTGTTTTGCTATATGTGCGGAGGGATATAGGAAAACAGAAAGAGAGGGAATTCGAATGGAGTCCGACAAAGGATTTGTCGCCTGAGCCCCGGGCAAAGTCACGTGAGATCACACGGGATAAAATAGAATCTCCGATTATACAAAGTACCTCCCACGATATTGGCCACCGAACGATCTGATCTCTCTGATTAACATCAAATTTATTGCTACATTCTAAGCACAACCGAACATAATCAAGACAGATTGCGTTTGAAGGTATATATAAAATACGTTGTAATTACACCCGGCTCGCAGCTTTGCGACAAAATTATATGTACTGATGCCGATAATTGAAATTTCATTCTCTCATTGTTAATTGTCGTGTTGGCACCCGCGTAATCGTATTAATGAATCATTTCGGCCACTCGCTAATATATTTTTATTTGATGCGTCACTAAGTTTATTAATCCGTTTTGCGCAGTGAGTCTTTGACGTTACTTTGGTTAATTTATTTGGGTGAAATTGCGGGCGCGCTTTTGCTTTTATTAAGGAGCCGCATCTAAGAGGTTACTGTGACACTATTAAAAATAATTGTAAGTAATGTTTATAATAAAACTGTATATAATCTATAAATTTATTTGAATTTAACAAAATATCCGTTTATTCAGTTAATCGACATTTGACGTTTGGCGATATGATAATCACTTTATTAATTCTTATAGTAATATTTACAAACGCCATATAATTTTTGTTGCTTCGATAGAATATCTATATTTTAAACATTTTAAAGAATGCTTAATGGTGAGTCAAGTTCAGTTAGCTGATTCGCGATTTTTAAATTTCCAATTTTTACCGATTCTGTAGGTACAATTTGTTCGACAATTTTACTTTCCATTTATTAATGTTATAGTTAATACACAAGTTACGGTTTAAAAATTCAGCCCATTTATTTTTTGTGCAACTTATACGTACACTCAAAAATACAACATCAGGCATTGAAATTCGTTTGCATAAATGTTTTTAAAAATGTTAAGTACTCTTCTAACAAAGTTTACCATAGCAATTTTATTTCATCTGTAATATTTAAAATTACAGTGTGCGTTGTATGTTTACTTTGAGATTATTATTTCCTTATATTTCTGTGATTTAAACAAGAACTCTATAAAATTGGGTCCATGTTATGTATTAGTATTATGAAATAAGAATAATATTCATTTTATCGCATAAATTCTTTAAATAAATAATAGCATTTGTCAATTAGTCATCTACCTATTTCTATTTTAAATTTAATGTTTGTGAATTAATTTAATTAAGTAAATATTAAGTTTTTATATTGTATGAGATACCATTATATTTTTACTCACATGCGAGTCGAATTTCCAGATCGAGTCAAGAAGGTGGGTCACACTATCTATTGAGATGAAAATTAAAAAATAGTAAAACCGTATTTTTTCCGAGATCAATTTCAGGTTCATTAATTGTAAATATTTGGATAATGGCTATCTTACAAAATTTTGAGGTAACATTTATCATTCATGGGTAGATGTTTAAATATTTATAATAAAGTTCAGTTAGTATTGATGTCATATTGTAAGTTAAAAACTGGCAGAAAGGTTATTATAAAGTAGATAATTACTTTAAGGATAAGACTGCTTCAACGTTAGTTTAATATATAGCTATAATTGTGTTCTGTAACTTTAAGTAAAAAAAACTCCTTGGGAGTTTCTTGCCGCTTCTTCGTCCAGGACCACTCATGGTAGGGTTTTGTTGTAATTTGACTTTCGAAAAGTGTTTATGAAAACTAACTTGGAATAAATATTATTTTCATTGACAATAATGGAAGTAGATAGTACAAATTTTACAAGATGCCGTTCTCTAATGAATAGTTATAAAAATGTATTTGTACGTAAAATCACGTTTTTTAGAAAACTCAACAATATAGATAAAGTGAAGAAGAATCGTTATAAATCTAAAAAAATATAAGATGATATGTTATGAACTTTTTAAATTGCTTTGGTGTCAAGATTTAATATTTTTACTCAGGTATCTTATTTCGATGGTGGTTTAATATTGCAACAACAAATAGCTAGCTTTAACGGCTTTAATTATGAAGCCCAACCGATAAATAGTTATTAAGTTAATTCTGTTCAGTTTCATAACGAAAGTTAAACCATAAATTTCAATTTCCATAAAGTATAAAATGAAAAAAGTTCGTAAGTATTCGTTCCATATCGGTACGCGGCTTATTAGTGTGGTGGGGAGAGGTTTGGGATAATGCTATTATTGCGTACACTCTTAATATATTTGTAGCAAACAATTTATTTAAAAGTTAAAGTCATATAAGATATTTGTGTTTTGAATCGATGAAAAATTATTTTGCTTCTAAATAATTGTTTTGAGAGAAACATTGTTATAAAAATCTATCATTCAATTTTGTTTCATTAAAAAAATGTAAAAATTCAAAGCAAAAAGGTTACAATACAATGTCTGAATAAAATTGAGCTGTCAAAAATATTTCCAGGAGAGCGATTTTCGTTATTGCTCGTATAGTGCGCATATTTTATTAATATCTCATAGCGATTTATTTCTATATTCACTAACAAAACAAAAACCCAAACACGGACAAAAAATGAATGTCGAGAATTCTAGTTTATATTACTGAACCAACAAATCGACAGCAGTGAAGTAAAATAACCAACTTTCGACATTGCTACTAAAAGCTAAGACACGTAAACTTTTACGCATCTTACTCTGATAGCGGACTGGAAAGAAATCTTTTTTCATCGTTTGTTCCGAGCAAGAAACGGAGCGAGCGGCGGAGCGGTTTTTCTACAAGATGTCATAAATCAGAAAGGCGGCAGATGGCGCTGACCTCGGCATTATTGCTGTGTTCCAGCTAAGAATTATTATTGCTCGCGATTCAGGGACGTCGTTACCAAATAATAATTCTCCGGAACCACCTCGAGCAACGTAAGAATGAAACATCTACGATGTTTCACAGGTCACTTTTTAGATTCACTGCTTTAAATGGGGATCAATTTAAAAATATTTACATTTTTAGTTTTATTTCAGTTCGTTTTCTTTATGGTTTGTTCACATTCTCAGAATTTCAGCATAATGAAGTGGGTTTTTTTTATGTTAGTAGCCGACAAACGAGCAGACGAGCCACCTGATGGTCAGTGATCACCGTCGCCCATGGACATCAGCAAAAACCGATGGTATCAGTGATGCGTTTTCGGCCAGGAATATATATATATATATATATATATATTCTAAACCACTATTCATATAGAATAGAATAGAATGGAGTGGAGTGGAGTGGAGTGGAGTCGAATAGAATATAATAGAATAGAATTTATTTCATCCAGTAATCATTGTAGTACAAATGGCCAATATTTTTACATTATACTTATAATTAAATATACAACAGTGAGAACCTGACGAAATAGGGCCACACTCAGCACTGGTCGCAGCAAACCACGACCGCTGGTTTTCAGGGCGACCATAACTTGCGTAGTTCGATCAGTGATATTAAAAAAAAATAGAAAACAAATCCAATTAACTAACACAATAATTAGATCTAATAGAACCTATTAAATTATTTATTATATATTAAAATAATTTTAAAGTATATTAAAGATACGCAGTAGTACCTACATACCTGCAAACTTTATATTAAAAACAAAAGGAATTAACATAACATAATATAAAACGTATTAACATAATATGTGTATATGAAAACAATGTAGCTTATTATTCAAATCCTTTTTTTTTCTTTTTTTTATGAGGACTGAATTTGATATAGGTCAAAACCTCCCTGCTTTGATATAAAACCTCGGCTCGTATTTGCGTCTATGATCCTAGGTGTGTGTGGGTGAGTGTGTGCTCGTGTGGGTGTGTGTATGAGTGCACGCGCGCAAGTGTGTGTGTGTGTGTGCGTGCGTGCGAGTGTGTATGCATTTTGTTTGTTATGTTTGTGCGTGTTCGTCTGTGTGCAGCTGAAAGCGAGTGGGTGTGGGTGCGTGCGTGTGTAGAACTTAAAAGTAGACAGCTTATACGAGATTGATCTCTTGCGACTTTTGCAAGTCCAAAAGATGCTTTTTATACGATCTCTTGAAAGCTGCCGCAGTCTTTGCAGCACGGATGGGTGACGGGAGGTTATTCCAGCATTTCGTGGCACTATATTTGAAACTGCCACGAAATGCTGCTGTATGATATTTAGGATACGCGAGAGCAAATGAAAACGCCCTTGTGTTATATCGACTGTTGGAGTCTTTCAGCCACCGCAGCTTGTCAAATAGATATTGGAGAGCTTGACGATTGATTATTCCAAATAATAAACAGGCAAGGTGCAGTTGCCTACGGTGTTTCATTTTCAAAATCTTTTGAACACGCTGTATAAGATTCTGCGAGCGCATTAGCAGCCTTGGACCGATGACTGTATCAGCATAGTTAAATTTGAGAGTACTAAACTATCACAAAGGTTTATGCGCAGATCTTGACTTATGTACTCTCTTATCCTATACAGCACCTTTAAACGGTAGAAGCAATTTCGAGTTATGCTTAATACGTGGTTCTCAAATCGGAGAGATTCATCCATTACGACGCCAAGGTTGCGTGCTTCAGTAACTCTTAAAATGTCACTATTACCCATATTTATTTTAGGATCATGATCGGCAATTTTTTTTATTTGCTTCCTAGTGCCTATTATTAAAAAGCTGTTTTTTTGTTTGCACAAGAGCATTAATTAGCTTGTGCTCTTACCATCAATAGGTACGGTGAAGTGTGGTCATTAAATAAGAATTTAAAGTTTTTGTGTAATAGGGCAACAGAACCGAGTTTATTATTTATTTATGAAAACTTTGTCAAATTGTTATTGACACCACTAAGAAGTATGGCTTCGTGTATGGCAAGGTATTATTACAATTAGTAATTATTATTAGACTAGACCATCGCTTGCTTTTAACAAACTAAAGTTTATAAGTACCTACGATTAATAAAAAGTTGAGGCTTAATGTAAAAGTTCAAACTTGAACTCTGTTATGAATTGCCTATGTACTTAAATATACCTTGTGTATAATTGTGTATAATACACAAACTATTTTGCAATGCAATATCATGTACTCAGAAGCTTTATAACTTAGTGAGATTAGTCCTCATTATTATTACACCTGAACATTATAATTAAAATATTATTGTTAAATGCAGAAAAGTCTTGTCAGTGACTTATTTTATTGCACGTTTTATAAATTTATTTCATGTCATTTTGTTCTTTTATGAGTCGGTTTTCAGAGTTATATGAATAAAAAAATTATCCATCCATAAAGTCCTTATTGATTCCCCTAAAATTGATTGACTAGAATCTTTTAACTTCTAGCAAGCCTTATTTATAACCAAATATCTGGGTTTTATATTCCTTGCTATCGATATGCTTAAAGAACTATTAGCTAAGGGATGTCTCTTATCAGGCTAGGTAATTCAACAGCCTAATTCAGGCATTGACAAATTGGATGTTGCAAAATAAATGTGTCATCGTGAAATAAGGCCATACCACCACCCTGATTACAAGGGTCTGATATTGTAGTAGTCCATACTTCACTGTTTCTCATTTATTTTCGCTGGTTAAACTGCTTCTGATTCTGCTCCCGTAGCAGACGGATACTCGACATACTTTCGAGTAAGTCATCTTCATTTTTCGACTGTTATTTCCTGTGTCGTCGATACTCGTTTCGACCGCGACTTAATTGTTGCCTTTTAGTGTCATTTTGTGTTGGCATCAACTAAGTATCCGTTTCGCGTTTGAGTTGGTGGATACCTCACGGTGCCAACGAAGCCAGCTAGCGTTGACCCGGTGCGCTTCTCAGTCCTCTCGGACTGAGAGAAACCGGAGACCCGATCCCACTGCACTGGGCCTTCCCAGGGTGACGGTTAGTGGCTATTTCCACTAGGGATAGTCACTGTTCTCGTAGTCTCGTTCGTTCCATTTTTGTTTTTAGATTCCATTTTTCGTTTCTCGCTCCACTCCCTGCTGCGGCAGGGAGGTATTCCTAGGAGGATGAATCCATCCGAGTTAGGTCTCGTCCGTCGCCTCCTAGAAGTCCTGACCCCGTTCATGAAAGCGCCTCTCGACGAGAAGGCAGTCATCCAGGCCCTCGCAACAACACCACAGACAGACTCACCCGCGTCCTCTGACGCCTCAGCCCATGATGTAGAATTCTCCGACGCGAACTCACTCTCGTCGCGTAAACGACCAATCGAGTCCGATGGCTCGTCTCACGAAATATCCGACGACGGTACCGTTACTCCGTCGCAGTCCGACGACCAGGCCTTCCAGCCGGTCGAGAGCAAGCGCACTAAGCGCCTCACCAAACGCATCGCGAAGGCGTCCGCAGAGGGAAAGCCTTTCCTTCCCTCCACCTTCCAGCCCGTCCCGCTCATGTCCATCGACACCAGCGCCCCGTCCTCCTCAAGACAACTCCCTCCCATGAAACCGGCATCCCGCTGCTCACCCGTCCCTCCCCAAATAAAGGCCCCGCCACCGGTATTTGTCCGGGATAAATCGAAGTGGCTATTAGTCACCCAGCTGTGCGCCGACAGCAAAGTTTATGACACCCACGCCAAGGTAACTGGCGAAACCGTCAAGGTGACCTCCCTAACACAGATGTTTTCCGAGCCCTAACGAGGCTACTCACTCTAAACAAGATCCCATTTCACACATACGCTCTTCCGGAAGAGCGCAAAGTGCGTGCCGTCCTTCGTGGAGTCCCCTTTGAGCTTCCTAATGAAGCTATCCTTGCCGACTTAGTCGCCCAAGGACATCCCGTCGAAGCTGTACACAAGATGTACAGCAACACGGGTAGACAATACCCGCTGGCTCTAGCCATCCTATCCAATACTCCCGAGTCCCGGAACATTTTCCGTGACGACATTACCGTATGTGGTCTCTCCTTTATTAAAGTAGAACCCCTGCATAGACGCGGCTTCCCCGGTCGAAAATCTCATTGAGGGACTACGTAACAAGCTTTTGTTATTTGCAAGGAGTTTTAATGTAGATCAAATAAATGCATCCCGTGATAGTGGGAAAAAATTTCTATATCTCAGAGTTGTGAATAATATTAACAAGTAGAACACGAATGTTATATATGTATCCGGTTTATATGGTTTAATATTTCTCAACCATATACATGTGATAAAATTTTAACGAATCGCTTTCTTTACGTGAAAAAAATTAGAAAAATATTATAAGGGACCTATATTAATGTAAATAGAACCCAAATTAATAATTGTTGTAATTTGTGTCTGTTTTTCGGTGTGTTTGTGTGCACTAATCTCAGAAAGGACTTAATTGATTTCATTATGGTTTTCACTAATGTATTGCAGTAAACATTACTTAGTATTGAATGTTTATAAATATAAATTAATATATTATTAATTCACAGAACGATAAAAATCCAGTCCTAAAACAATGCAAGTGCGTCTAAGCGTACGGCGTAATTTTCTGAAACGAAGAGAGGGAAATTTGCTAGCTCGAAATTTCAATAGTCTTATGTTTAAAAAAGGCCTGAAACATGGTAAACATTTTTTATAATTACCATTAATCTGATTATAGTGTATTTTCTTTAATTAATTTTATTATTGAAATTTTTTCTATTTCTGTCAACTATTTGGCAAGTGTCTTAAATTATATCATCATAGTTTTATATTAGTTTTAATATCTATGATTTTTGCCCTTCTTTCTAAATTTATTATTTATTAGGCCTTGGAGACGAAAATTCAAAATTGGATTGTTGAAAAAGAAAGTTCTGGAATAAACGTGTGGTATAAAAGATGAGCTGTTTGTCCAGAAAAGAGAGTCTCTAGAAGTATCTCAAAGCAAGTAGTCTTTAGATGTTACTCAACGCGAAGCAATTTTTAGAAATCTTTCAAAGCAAGCAGTCACTGGAAGTCTTTCAACGCATTCGGTCTTTTTAAGTTTATCAACGCAAACACTCTTTTTCACTGTCGACTCCGTGATCTCCGCGCGCTAAATACCGGAGACTGATCGTCTCGTATGCCCTCATGCCCACTCTTGCTTCCGACCCCTCCGTGCGCTGCACGCCGGTGATGTGATGGGCCTATCTAGACGCCATCTTACCAAGTGACTTATGCTTACTTATATCTTTTTGTAACTTATATATTTTACTGCAACCGCCCAGAATAAATGTATATAATTTATCTTCTAAATTCTATATATTTTGCATTTAACACTACAAACATTCTGTTAAAGGTTTATTGTATAGAACCTATTTTTAAGAGCTTTGTTTAGTGTTATTTATTGCTTAGAGTATGAGAACATATTATACAGTGTAAAATACCTGATTTCTGCGGAGATACGTTATTATTATGGCCTTTTCCTAGAATCATTACAAATGGTTGCTATTAATACTCAATATATTTAAAATGATTTTGAAAGCTTTAGTACTAATAAGAAAACTAAGTAGGTTTTTCTACATAGCTGTAAACGGGTGAGGTTTAAAACCTTAGAGGTTTTAGATTAAGCGCTTCCGTGCTTCGGTGGGCAGGTTAGGCTTTGTAGAAAGATTTTGAGCGGTAAAATAATTTTTAACGCCCCCGTTGGTAACTGACCCATTCGATATCCGCACAGGTGTAATAAGCTTTAATCCATCATTCCCTTATTGCACTATAGGACACAGGCGTCCTCTGACTTGCGCCAATCTGACCAGAATGAGCCTTCTGGATCCAGCAGGTAGTAGCTTTCTGCTCTGGGTGGTCGCGATATTTAATAAGTAGCTAGTCGCAATTACGAAACCCGTACAAACCACCTTTTGGTTGTTGCTCTTTGTCGCTATTCGGTGGCGACGACCTTTTATTAACCACAAATTTCATTTCGAATCATTGACAACTTAGATTTATATCAAACATTTTAATGCTGAATGATTTGTGAGTGTCTCAATAATCAGTCAATCAATAACTTAGACCTCGGATAGGTTCGAAATTAGTTGAATGAATCCGACTAAACTACAAGGTGTAAAGTTATATATTTTCAGTATTAGATATAAACCGTTTCGATAAATCAAGTTTGCACAAAGACTTTATAACCTTCTAAGTACGAAAGGAAAGGGTTTCTGCATGTAAATAAAACACTAATTTGCTTGAAGGCTTTATTTTGCTCATTAATTGAATACATTATACGAGTATATTAGGACTACTGACTACAACGTTTAAAGCACATTGGATACTTCTGGCCATTTTTTTATCTGTTGGATGACAAAAATATGCATAAATATGACATCACAAGTAACTAAAATAAAATACCAAATTTATGTCTGCTGTTATCAATAATATGCATAAATATGACATCACAAGTAACAAAAATAAAATACCAAATTTATGTCTGCTGCAAACAATAATATGCATAAATATGACATCACAAGTAACCAAAATAAAATACCAAATTTATGTCTGCTGCAATCAATAATCGAACCCAGGATCCTTCGTTTGCCACTGAGACTTACTATTAAGTGACATATAAGGGCATCTTCCAACACAAACTTTGGACTATTTGCTTGTAATCTCGTCTCGAAATTCCAGTAATAAATAAGTTGACTGTAGTTATTGATACGAAATATGTATTTAAAAAGTATTTTAAATAAACAGTTCACACATTTCCAACAGTTGATCAGATTTTCGTAAAATTTTACGGGCTTGCATTATTTGTACGGAAAAATTATTCGTGATATTTTTGAATTGGGAATGAGTTTAAAATACAGTTATTATAATTAATATATCAGAAATTACAAAACCTAGAAGTACCCATTGAGCTTAATATATCAATAAACATTAATTATTGTAATAGACAAACACGAATATATTAAGTACTTTTAATTAGATAAACACAAAACCGCTTAAGTATCTCAATTACCTGCTGTCTTTGGTATGGAATAGTAAGTCAAATACCGCTTCCGATCTTTACTTTCATTTCTTAAGCAGTTTTGCTGGGAATATGGCATAGAGATAAAATGTAGTTACTACTATATCGAGAAGCGTCTAGAGTAAATTTTGATTTCATTTAACAAAATTATATTTCTTTTAGTACACGACTAATAGAAAAAATATTAAAATATATACGGTATGTTAAGTCTACGCTTAATATAATACAATGAGATAATATGTAAAATCAGTCATTTGAAGAATAATTCAAACTTAATAATACATAAAATCACATATATCCGAGTATAATTTAGCATGTAGTGCCTGTTTTTCTTTTACGCTTTAATATGTATTCCGATCTAAATTCATAGAGTAATCATGATTGTTAGAATAAATACGCAATTGAAATATAAAATAAATTTATTCAACCGTGGTGAGCTATGAACAGTGTGAGATTTGTGGTTGTTTAACAAAAAGTAGCATAGGAAAGTAGAACACAATTTTGCTATATCCATATGAATTTCAGTTATAAACAAAGAATCATTCACCGTATAATCGAATGATTGCCAGCAATTTTAATTTTTTCTGCTAGTGCCATCTCTTTCGCACTACGAAGCACGAACAAGAGTAAAACTTTTTAACTTCTCCCCATTTTCCTTTTCGTATAAAGCTCACCGGAGTGGAGATCCAGACATATTGTACCTGGACTACCTTGAACTTTCTAGTTAACATTCATTTAATGAAAAATAAGAAAAAAAAAAAACGACTAGAATTGGAAATAAAAATATTTTAAAACTTATCTTCGTCCAGGGACGCGTTTGAATATGTTTTAAGTACTTGGTACTTCCAACATGTTAATTTTAAATTTATTTGTAAAATATATACATACTATTTTGAAAATTATTTTAATATGCACGATACAATGCACCTGATGCGCTGGTGGTATAGGATACAATCTTGGAATCATCTTAAATACCTCAGCAACATATGGCTACTATAGATTAGTCAACGGTCAATAAAATTCAGTGTCGAAGAAAGCGCGCTGATTACATAGTGAGCTTATTAATTAAACAGACCGAAGAGCTCTCAATTCTCTTACCATATTTACAGGACAGGTAACTATTTTCATTAGTTAGTGGGAGCGTGCTTTTACTGTAATTTAAATTTTGACGTGATACCAAGATTGTGTTCCTTAATTGGAAATAACGTTCTAAATCTTGCAGCGCGGACGGATGCTACTGCATGTCTTATAGATACTAACAATCCTTTTTACATGCCTTATTCCATTACTCTAACTTTAAATTTTATTTTTACTTTTGGCACTTTTTCCTTACATCGATCACAGAACTCGATCGTTCGCAAATTGGCTAAATATACCAATTTACATTACGCTGAAAATTTTATCATAAGTTACATTAACAATATGTTTGTAAGTTATGACCATAAAAAGCAGTGAACGAGTAGGATGATTAAATAATTTTATAGGCGGGTCAACGAGATGAGTCACTAATATATGGTCACACTCGAACTTATTTAGTTATATTGATGCGTTAATATTTGACGATAATGTAACGAGATCACTTATACGTACAATATAGGATATTATATTTTTACAGCACCAATCTTATCCACATATTTCCTGTTCTTTCCTAACCACCTCAGTGGCCTTCGATTCATAGAATGGTGTAGTGTTCGGCATATACATGGTGACACTAGCCAATTATATTGTAAAACCATATCCAAATAATAATAACCATTTTTTATATTTACATCGAATTGAATAAGTTAATTTCATGTCATTGTTTTGGATTAATGAAGAGATAACAATTATTCTTTGGTGTATTTATTTATTTATTAACTCTTTATTGCAACAACCTTAACGTAAAGGGGGACGATGTGACGACTTAATGCATTATCTGCCAGTTAACACTTTTGTTGATGTGCAATAGGCGTTAGAAAAAAGAAATATATATATTAAAAATATACTTTTATAAATACACATAAACATAATTATACATGAAAAATTTCATGAAAATGTATACGAGATATAGAGGTTGTGTCAACATGACTTTAAATATAAATAATCTTTTTTAATGTATTCACGCTAGTTGCTCCTCTGATTCGCTCAGGTAAAGCGTTACAGAGCAGTGCAGCCTGATAGTAATACCGTGATGGATGAAGTCCCTGTTATGTGGCAGAGAAGCGATTCTAAGGTTTGACGAAGAGCGAAGTACTTTCTCATGCGTAGTATGGATATATTGAAATTTCTCCTTAAGATAAGTAGGTGAAGATGGATCATTCAGCATTGAAATAAAGGAGAAATAACATCCTAGAGAAACGCCTTTGACTAATGGTGTGCCAATTTAGTTGGGAGCCAAACGGAGAAATGTGTTCAAATTTGCGTGAACCGAAAATATACCGAATAGAATTATTAATGAGGCGCTCTAGTTTATTCAGAAGTTCTTCATTTAAATTGGGTAACAAACATTTTCATGATCGATTGTAAGAGGAAGAAATTTTTTTGGTATAGTAAAAAGATTATGTAGTACAGAAAAAGTGCTGGTGCGTTTGTGGTTAACCTCATTAATGTGGTTAAGCCAACTTAAAGTCATCTTAGTATGTAACTCCAGGTTAATGATATCAGAAGCAGTATTAGGACGCCATCGCAATGCAAAAGTGGAAGAATATTGATATTTTTCTTTGTTAAAAGTCTCCGGCTCCCAATACATATGCCTTGAAATTTCACAGGATTAACCGAAATACCAAAGCGAGATTACCAAATTTTAATACTGGTTAAGTTTTTGTCGATCATATCAATTGCGTCGTTTATACAATCCAAGGCAAACGTAAAGCTGTAAATCGTCAGTGTACATAGGAACAATCGAAAATGAGAACTAATGCGTTAAAAAACTAGAGATAGTATACAACCTTGTGAGACACCAGTCTCCATATTAATTTATTCTGATGATAAACCTATCGTATATCTTCTATTATCTATACCCGAGGGGCAGAACTTTACAACAACAACACAGACTCATCCAGCCACTGCCTTTTTTTTGGCTTGTGACGGGGAATTGCGGGTCTCAGGGGTCACCCTTTTACCCGGGCGTGGACTCGGGAGAACGAGAGTCTCCCGGTGGAGGGGGGGGACCCCGCTGTTTAGCGGGGAATCCTATTCCGTAAGGCTCGCCAGGCAGAACTTTAAGAAAGATAGAATAGCAGGAAGGATTTCGTGGTAAACTGTGTTGAAAGCGTTTGAGAGTAGACGGGGGATAAGTGACGTAACCTTTATGTTGGTTCTCGTTGTCGCAAAATTTATTTATACCAGTGATATAGGTACAAATTGGCGATATTACAGGATGTAAGCTTATACAGTTTACGCGAATAAGAAGAAAACGTTGACACAAAAAAAAAAAAATTAAATAAGTTTTAAATAAAAATATTATAAGTGTGATAAAGGCAAATTAAGGTTTATATATTGTAAATTTGATATGATTCCCTTAAATGTTGCCTTTGGCATTACGTTAACATATCTACGAATAACACTTTTAATAAGTATAAAACGCTTTGTGTGCCATCGGCGTAATCGTACTTACGTTTCTTAAATGTAACTACCATTGGGTATCTATCTTCCAAGGAGGTTAATTTGGATTTATAATGTTTATCCAACTAATGGTTAAAAATTAATACGCAATTACTCTAATTCGTGTTAAGCTCCGTTGATGTTTTAGGACACAAGTAATAATAACCACGTTAGTTTACACATAGTTTGCTGGCCACGATCGGAGCGCAAAATTGCTTGAAAGCAATCTGCTTTACGGCAGAATGAGCAAGTGGAAAGTTACACCAGATAAACTGTGCAAAGAATTGATTTATTACAGACTTTCAGGTTTCTAGATTACTCGAAATATTTTTGTCCACGTTTAATACTTTTCACTGTTCAATAGTATTAAGTGATAAGTTTATGAATGATACTCAAAGTTTATCATAAGTCAAGAAAGTCATGTTTTATTGTTTGAAGTGGATGTAAAAACAATATGATGGCTGAATGGCTTATATAGAAAAAAAAATGGCGTAGTTAAAATAAGAGCTGTAAATATGGAGTTCTTAAAAATACCGTTTCTACACAGATGTATAACTACCAAAATTGCTCAGAGAAAATAAAGTGCCTCAAATACCTACTATACGAGTATGATTCTATTTTAGAAAATTCGAGTCCTTACACTAACACCAAATATGCAATTTCAAAATGTTTCAAAGAAAAATGTAACGAACATCACTTTATTTTTACGTATCATATTATTATACTATAAATTCTTAGACTGTATGACTGCAATCGTAAAATACAAGAATCTAAGGGATTACAGACGACCAAAAGTATAGAATGGGTCTGTAAGATCCCTCTAATCTAATGATAAAGTATGTACTGCAATCTCCGCAAGATAAATTTATTTTACCGTTAAAGTTTTGGTTTCTACTAAGATTATATCAGAACACGATTAACAGCTATTTTTTTAATATTGGAAATAATGTGCTGTAATAATGTGCACGTTGTTAATGTGCTGATCGTACAATACGTCACGATACTCTTACTTTTTCTACTAATATATTCACTAAATAGTAACATTAAATCTGATATAGAGAAATATGCAAGAATACAATTGATAAATTAATTAAAACAGCAAACAAACACATTTTTAATCATAACTACGTATAGAGAATATCCAATAATACTTTTTTCATAAATCTAATAATACTACGAAAACGAAACACGTTCGATGGTAACTGAATAATAAGGATAAGCCAACGTAGCCTGCAATCGAACATTCGTTGAGTATCTAATCTTCCATGTGGCTGCATTCGTAGGAGAGACAAAGTAAACAAGAGCACAATAAAGTCATCGTACACGAAAAAAATTAATTTACACACGTAAAGACATTTGAATAAACGTTAAAACACCTACTTTTTATAGCTTATAACATTTTAAAATTCCAAGACATCAAAACTACTTTACTACCTGAGAAATATTAACTACTTTTTTAACGACCCTGATATATAACTACGGTAGAGAACAATTCAGATCTTAGAAGCTAATTAATTGAAGGTTACTGTTACAACAGAAACCGTAAGAATGAAACTACGAATATATCTAACAATTGTTTTAATCTTCAGGGTGCTAGTTCAGTTAATGTTGAAAACGACGCCTAGTTATGAAATGTAAATACAGTTGAAGTATTAGCGCTGAAATCCTACAGATAACACAAGAGACGGAGTCATAGTACTCCATAAGATTATACCATCATCAATCACCATACATAACACAAAAACACGTGCGGATATACCATTATGTCATCATGAAAATAAATTATCTACCTTCACGAATTGAAACAAGTAAAGTTGGTGATAAGCAGAATAATATTTGTGAGTTGTGACTTCAAAATGACCACGGGATCCATTTCAATGTATGCTGGGTAGGATGTCGTGACCTCGCACATAATTCCATTCCCGAGTACCGTTTACAGCTGGTACAATTCAATGGAGTCGGACAGGCGCCGACGGAGGGTTGAGCGTACAGTCGCTGGGCCCTCCTGGGCTGTGCATCATACGGTTGTGAAGGAGGCACCTAGGGCAGTCTCCTCCTGGATTTGGCTCGAGGGGCTGTAGTACTGTGGAATAAATCTCTAGTTATTATAATAAGTATTTAACAAAAATCTAGCCTGTTGAAGTTAGACATCTTGACTATGGAAGTCGAGAAATATGATGGTCTTACTACAATTTTTAACCGACTTTAAAAAGCAGGAGTTTTCAATTAGTTTGTGAATTTTTTTTTGTTACCTCAGAGTTCTGTCATTTGTTAACCGGTTTGGAAAATACCTTTTTTGAGGAGATATAACCAAGAAATTCACCTCCTTCAAATTGAAGTCGGTATTTTGTTGTTTGTTATCGATAACCAGAAATCATGACGTGTCGTCATGTAAAATGATGTTTTGTCTTGTGATACAAAAAAGGAAATCATTTTAAATAGTAATACTATCATATTTATCATAACTCGTAATTGTTTCACTATTAGGCATGTGGCACCCTTCATAACGAGAGGTGTTAAGACCATAGTTTGTAAAATTGTTCAAGTGCCAAGCGGACTTCACATATCTTAGAAAATATTTCATCATGACATTTTTTTCAAGAAATATAACGATAAGTTATTTCTATATCATCATAAATTTAAAAAATAAAATAGCAGTACGAGCAGGAATTGTTCAAATTGAAATTGTTCAAACCAAAAATCTGTCACTATTTTTATGACAATCAATTCTCATATAATATACATATATCATAACAAATAAGAATTACAAAAATTAAAATTTCCTAGTGATAATGATTTTTATGGCGTCTCAAATTTATTAGCATTATCGTTAAGAATCAAAGTAACTCACTCCACTGTAAGTTCCGCCATTCCATTCCACGCATTCATGTTCATTTTCAGGTTCGATATCGCGCTCGCTCAACGACATGTGCACACTCGGAGTCCTCGGTTGAAGGTTGCGGGGCGTAGCCATCAATAGAGTACGCAAGGTCAAATTAGCACGTTTCACGTTGGCGCGGCCGTGAATCATGTACTCGATAAGGGCCACAATCAATGCTATTATTAAACCTCCAATTAGGATGTAGAAAAGGCCGGAGAGGTGGTACAGATTCAATTCCTGGGCATGCGGGAAGCGCTTAAAAAAAAACAAAAAGGTTAGTTTAAGTTGTGACATAATAAATATTGACAAAAAAATTTAAATTATAATTTACTACATCAGCTGTGGCACACCATTAATATCTGTATTAAACGTAATAGACTATTACTGAATCTCCTCATTCAAGCATCACTGATCTGATATGTCAGTAACGGACATCGGACCACCTGATGGAAAGAGGTCACCGCTGGATATTAAGATCTAACATTACGGGCGTCAACGATGCCTTCTGAGATAAAAGAAGCGGGCATGGACATACTTGTAGTTCTCTTTATAGAGAGAATCGAATATGGACATAATTATCTTAATAGTGCTATAGCACGCTGCGCGAATTTGAGCTTGTGTGTTTGACCAATTTTAAGGCGTCACTTAAGATCTGTATGTCATTAGTGACAACATATATTTTTCGAACGGCTTTGAACTATTTCAATGAAGGTATGACACAGATCCATGAATGCTGCCTAATCGAGTTTGCTTCTATTAATGATTTCTTTCTCGAATCTTTGTTTTATCTATCAGTTCATTATGCATGTTTTTTCCATTTAGTAGGTAATACCTGTCAGTGTTCATCGCTTACCTCAGCGTTGCCGCACTCATCTCGTACGAACCATTTTGTTATCATCGCAGCTAGCTTTCCATTGTACTTTAGAACTTGGAGCGCAATATTTACTCCATCCCTAAAAAATAACTTGTGATTTATCGTGCAGTAATATGGGGCAACATGTATGTTACTAGAATGCTTAATATGAAATAATAACGCGAGCTATTCGCAATAGTCAATGTGGTTTAAAATCGCAAAATATTTTTCAGATAGATATCGCGCGGCGCAATATTTAAATGGCGCAAATCTAACAACGCATGCTTCAGATGAATGTTCATAGCGACGATGTAAATTAAATTAATTATTGATAAAAGTTAGCATTTCGGCAATCTTCGTGTATTTGTTGCCAAATAAAATATATATAAAATATATGAAAATATCGCACTATGTTTATATCAGTAATTTGAAAGACAGAGAAGAATGCCGCTATACATAGTTTCATTCGCAATACTGCAATTATATGCCCACCGTAGCTTTGAACCCTTCGGAAAAGCGACCGCATACTCTTGTAAGCCAGGTTTGTGGATGTTGATAATCACTTCGCAATTGCCGGGACCTCTTCCTTTTTCAGTCACAAAAAATAGCCATCCTTGTCGCTCTACAGCCTGTTCGGGTATCAGAGGTCCAGGCCCGTCAGGTGTGTCCTAAAGTAATGGTATGTATTAACTTAGTGTATTTTATTACTGATACCTTCAAACGATTCTTCAGTATAAGTGCTAATATTTTGTTCAGTACAATTGTATTAAATCATCAAAAAATTAAAATGCGGATGATTTGTTTTCTCTATAGATATCTTTAAATAGTCTTTCATGATTGTTACAGTTAGTAAACGAAAATAACAATGCTCTCAGGTTGAATGAGGCTTTAAATATTACAGCGCAAAACAAAATTTGCTGTGGAGCACTTTAATACATCGGCGAATATACGGGAACGAAGTTGTTGCTAGTACAATAACGTACGTATTCATATGTGTGAACTTATTTTGAAATGTTTCGTTTAATTCGTTGTAATTTAAAAATGCAGTTTTTATTCATAGTATTAGTAATGACACGAGGTTATCAGGCACTAACGTTTAAATATAAAAAAATATATAACATATTTAAAAATATAACTTACTCGTGGGCAGCGGGCCGTTTTTATCAGTTCATTAGCAGGGTAATTTATCTCAGATAATATCAGGGAGGCGCCAAGAGAAGCCGTGTACATGGCCACCACGAACCATGTGAAAATCCACCAACTCAGAATTATAACACGACCAGCGGTTGACCTATAAAAGGAAACATTTTAATTCTTGTCGCACAATATACATTCTGTAGCGATTTATTTTATGAGGATAGCTGCCAACGGGCAAACATGCCATCTGATGGTAAGTGACTACTGCGGTCCGCGGCGATCCACGTTAAAAAAATCACCGACTTTATAGCTCACTCATGATGTCACGGATCATTCTAGAAGATTTAAGTGGTTGCTAGACTGATAGGTAAAATATTATTCTAGCATTACAAAGATTAACCGTGCAGTACTTATTTGTGATCTACAACAAGAGATTGCCACCTCGGTTGTTCGAAAACGTGCACCACGAGCGGAAATTGGTTTAAGCTCAAGAATGAGTAAATGTCCCTATATTGAAATTAAAATATTTTTTTAGAAAAAAACAAAAGTTTTTTTTTTATTTATATTAATCGTTTCAGTTAGTACTTTAAATACCAAGTTTTATGATAAGAACAAAAAGTTTGTGGTGTTTAAACATGTAAGTAACCCGTCTTAATTTAATCTCTCACCTCGGTGATAGTTCGTTTCCTTGTTGCAAAACGGATCCATAAATGTACCACAAGCAGTTGAAGTAAGAAAACTGATTTTTAACGTGAGCCTGAAACAACGAAAACATTATATAAAACAATTAATTTCTATTTCTAGAAAAAAAACAGTTTTTAAATTTAAGAGCGAAGTTCTTTTGTAGTTTACAGTATAATTTAGTATAGACCCAATCTTGTTGTAGGCACTTTTTTGCCTTGAAACAGTATTTATGAACAAAATATACAAATTTATCAAACCGTGTTAGATTTGTTAAGGAAAAAATGATTTATAAATAATAATAAAAAATGCTCACGTTCGGTACATGTCGTTCGCCTTCTGCAGGTACGTTTTCTGGTTCATGGACACTTAGAATTCGCCATTCCAAAGGGGAAAATCTTGATACCAACCACAATACGCTAGCGACGAACAAAGCAGCGAGACCTATGCAGTACTGGAAACGAATAGAACGCTGGTATTTGTCAAACCAAACCGATTAAACAGAAACCACCGAATTCTCTGACTGTTGAAGCTGCCTCAAGAATTTTGTCAACATTGCAATGTTTGTTTAGCATCAGCAAAACATCCATTTTACAATTAGATTACTTGGATCAGTAAATAATAATAATTTCACTTAAGTCACCTATCGGTTCTTGTCATTGTTAGGAATGTATCTCTCTCAACGAATATATTATCTATATGTATACTATTGTATAAATCTGTTGAGATTCTCTGTGTATCTCGAGATAACTCATAAACGCCTTGACCGATCTTAACGAAAATTGGTATGCAATGAGAACACTTGGTTGCACAGATATATTAAATCTGTCTATCTACATAAGTCTGTAATGTCGTTTTGTCAAATTTCATGATAAATATTTGTTTCATAACACACTGACATGTGACATCAATTTGACCATTTTGAAAAATATTGTCTGTCTGTCTGTATGTCTGTATATCCCGTTATAACTTAAGAACGACTTGACCGATCTTAAGAAATTTTGGTATGTAATGAGAACACGTGATTATGTAGATTATAGGCTATATAAAATATCAATAAACCTAATGATGTCTAAATAAGGCAAAAAAATGAAAATTGTATTAATCATCTATACATAATTCATAGTCTAACCCGAACGAAGTCGGACGGGGCCGCGGGTTTTGTGAATATGACCGTAATTAATCAAGTCATTCATTAGTTATACAATTACAATTACGTCAACAATTATATTAATATTTTCTTACCCAAATGTTTCTTGCGAATGGTGAAAAGAACGCAAAGGCATCTAAGAAGAAATTGTACGGTTTCCTTACTTTCTTGTCAATAGTAAGAAATGGCTTGCTAAAATCAATTACTAATTCGCGATCCACGGTCACCAATAGTGATGCTATAGCCATATCCGCTTCCTATTTAGAAAAAAAATTATGATCATAATCTTAACTATACACAGTTGTTATTTTTGTTAATTATGTACTTAGTTATATATCTTTGTTTCCTGAGAAAAAATTGATTCATTTATCTATATTGCCGTAATACTTTCTATAATTTTGTCACAATTAATTTTACTACATTCATGATCATATTCCATGATCGATTCTGTTAAGCGTTAAAAATTAGAAAATATACATCATAAAGTATTGATAAACATACCCCTCTTATCAGTTCACCGACCGCACCGTCCCATCCACCTTCCACATTTGGGTCTTCGAGGCCATACAAACCATCAAAAGACAGACGCATCTGGCCTAAAATACCAACATTAACATTTCAATAAATCATCATATTATTGGCATAGAGGCAAACACTAAAAATGCTTTCGTTTAAGTTTTACTTTTAACAAACTAATTTTACAATTAACATCACTTACACTTGATTTCCAACATGTCGCAAAGTTTCTCCGTCAATTCGACGCAAAAGCCGCGATAGTTGAATGGTAACGGCATCCCGGGCATCTCAGTGTTGCTCATTATATAAGGAGGCTCCTCGACTGTAGTGACGACATACGTCTTGTTACGATCATACTGGCCAGGTGTCATCTTGGGCTTCGGTGGGACAAACGGGATGAACCCTTTGTAGTCATACCAGGTACCAATCTGTGCAAATGCAGTTAGAATATATCAAAATGTATAAAAAAAATTGTATACACGAAAACGAAATATTCGCACACAGTTCATGCTTCCATCAGTCTACCAATGACGTTTTTACTTCATAAATTCGAGTAGGAGCAGTACGACAACAGTGGACTTATTACATTTCACACAATGGATTTCAGCTTAGGGAATTTTCGAGATGTTTCAAGTTTTTTAAGAAGTTGTTCAAAAATCGGTGACCAGGATTTATCATTGTAACCAATCTAAAACCCAAGTTTAATACAATACTACAGACGAAAATATTGATGAGGTATAAAAGAAATAAATTATTTTTAACTTTCTAAGTTGATTGAAGTAAAACTATTTTATTACCTTTTTCATCGTTTTGTTACTAGTCAACTCCACAACTTGTAGGGTGAAATTCTTACGTTGTCCATTATCCTTGAAGGCTATATGTCCAGTTATGCCTTCGAAGCTAACCTGAAGGAAACGAAATTACATATCGTGTTTCTTAGGTTTGTAACTTTACGCAACAAACTATCAATTACCTTAAAAAGATTCGCTTTTGCGCCACGAACATTCACATTTAAGAACAATATAACAATGAGGCTTTTTAAATAATTTTATTAAAGATAATATTCCTTGTATTGAAAAGAAAATGAAGTACTGATATTTTTAATACTTTACTTTTAATTTCTTTATTTCATTAATGAAGTGTTTCAGTACATAAAACATGTGTCATGTATTATTACATAATAAGAATTAGTAAAATCGTATTTAGGTAGTTTCAGCGAACTAATTTTAATGATCAGACGGTAATTCGCTGGCTTATAAATGTAAAATTACATTTTAAAATAACTGTAAAACAAAACTGTACCACGAATTTTTCTAACTTACTCTAACGAAAGTAGAAATTCATCATATTTAATGGTAAGAGATCTGATGTTTAATAGTAAGAAATCAAATCTCTTTTAATCAATTTTAAGGATATGGGACGAAGTTTAGTGTTTAGCCACTCTTCATTTGCTGTCACGATTGTTGGCTGAACATACTCAATGAGAACAATATTATATTTATTTACTGAATTCAGTGGACTGTACGAGTGAACTCATTCGGTATAAATTTTTTATAATTAGTTGGTAATTGACATTAAATACTAAAAAATATTATCTAATTACAAGTGACTTGTTTATCTATAGGGAAGTGTACATAGATGGATAAGAATCAATTGCTGTGAAAATATTGTTATCGATTTGAAAGTCCATCAAATGTGTGAGTTGACTAAAGAATTGTTCCTTATTTCTATGAAATTTTTAATGCAATTTAAAGAGATGTGCAATATCAAAATTGATCAAAACGAAGTCTCCGTGTTCCATATCGTATTCTCCAAATCGATAATGTGTAATTACCATCATGGAAAATTTTTAGCAAGATCCTAAATCGGAAAAGTTTTTTGTCCAGCTGAGATGATAATGAAATCGGAAAAGATTTGAACTGTTTTCGTTATTTATTCACAAAATCCACAGCTTGTAACAATGAATTTACGCTCTAAGCTTATAACATAAATAGGTCTTGAAGCCAATTACGGATTTGCAATATACTTATTAAGCAAAAAAAAACTTCACAAAGTATTCTGACACCACATTACTGAAAAATAGAAGTATGAAATATAAAAATATATTTAATAGTAACAAAGCGCTCGAAATTTGTTTAAATGCGGAAGAGTGTGTATGTGTGTTTGTGTGTGTGTGTGTATGTGATACAAAGTTTGATTATATAACGATATTTTAAAATAAATAAATATAAACATGATGAATGTAAATTTACTTATTTACTATTTTTTTTTATTAGTTTACAATTTGACATATTCTTACAAAGAACGTGATTGTAGTTTTACTATTGAAACATATCAATTGTATTAAATGTTTTATTATAAATTCTGTGAAGCCAATGACAATCGAATTTTGAGCATAGTTAGTTCTTTTATGGGCAGTAGCAAAAATGTATATTGACAATTTGCCTTGGCATTTTTTTTATTTTAACGATTTTCAATATTGTACTTTTCTTTTGGCTTTATTACTTCTGTACAATTACTGGATAATAGTAACCAATCCTTGCGTCGCTTCAGGAAATTTGAATTTTACGTTCACAAATAAAATATTGCAACGTTTTATCTTGTTTCATTGAGAATTACAATAGATATCAACACATAAAAAGATACATATAACAACTTGTTTCTATGTATATACAAACAAAATGATTGTGCGGCATCCGACACGCGTTGGTTTGGTTTCCTAATGTATATATTTTGAAATTTATAAAAATTTGTTTCTAAACGTTCTTTTACAACTTCTACTCGAGTTTAAGGATCTTCAAATTTCAACTGTTTTCCACGTGAGTTCGGTAGCTATGGTAGCTTGTGCTCTTACAAAATTAGTGTTGCAAAAACGCAAAGTTCCTGTTGTTGACAGGAAATTTTTTCTGGTTTATTTTTTTTAAAGCAAATTTCGGAATAACTGAGCACGTGTTTGACGGTGCAATAAGATAATTAATAAGCATGATTCGGTTGACGAAATGAAACGTGGATTCGATCACGTTAAATCTTCTCACGTACATATTTACAAAACGGTTTTATTAACATTACCTATGTTTATCTATACTTGACATCATTATTATTTCATTAACAGAGTGTTATGTGTGCATAAGCAAAATTTGCCATCAATACACACATGTACATTGCTTTGTGGATTTTTTTATACATATTTTTATTTAGTAAACTATGTTAGATTTTCGTGAATCTGTTTTAATTTCGTTATACAGTTCAATACCCATAAATGTTTGCCAAGTGGATCGTATTTCTCTGTACTCAGCCATTGTTTCGCTCGTTCAGCTTAATTCTTCACGAGTATATGTAGAATATTGGTTTAGACACAACGATGAATGAATCCTACTTTCCTCGTTTGATGTCATACTTTCCAATTATTTTATATTACTTTCCTTTTTATGACAGTTTTCTTATTTCATATCATTGTTTCATTTCATTTTTATGTATACATATTAAAATTCATGTAAAAGGGAATTTTATTTTATTTCATAATTAAAAGTGAACAACTTCGATGCGATTAGTAATTATTGAGTATCGCATAAATTGATGTCAGATATAAATTGAGATAAATAGTACAATTTTATTGATGAAAAATAAGTCGCCGTTTTGGACAATTTAAAATTAACACATTTGATTAAGCTACGAGAGTTTCCTGACCAAAAAAATCTTAACTGCATTCATGATAACATGCCATGGAGGGGCAATAGTAGATTGTGTCACAAGGGACCAAAATAATAGTATTGAGGACGAGAGCGATTGTTTGAATCCAGAGCGAAGCGAAGATTTCTAGTGTAGAATCCTAATCCTACTAGCGAGAATAGAATCCTAAGCGTAGCGAGGGATTCAAAGTACGTCGCTCGAAGTTAAATTATTTTGGTACCGTGTGGCACACTCTTCTTTTCATCCCCCTCTATGAGAAAATTAAATAAGAGATGCTTTTAATAGTAACGAATATTTTATATTTACATAACCAAATTACATTTTTTATTAATATTTTACGTTTCTGCAATTTTGGAAGTTTATTGTAATTGTTTTATTGGGAACAGAAAATGCCGTTGATTTATTTATCACCTGGGTATTCGTAATAACATCAAACTCTCGTTGATAATCATGTTGAGTCAATGGTAACTAAATAAAATTGTCTGTAATATTTTGATAAAAGTAATAAAAATATGAATGAGAAGTTCCCAGGTTTTTTTAATGTGCTTAACCAATAGCGCTTCGGCAGATTCGTTTTTTAGATTACCGGCCAAGATTTAATGGAAGCGAATTGCGTTTCAATTTTTACCTTTTTTAATTAATATATAAGTAATTCAAGTTCCAAAAACAAAAGTAATTTCGTCACTGTTATTTAGTGCGCCGAATTGACCCATTTTGCTCGCACTTGTTGAGGAACCCTGTACCTCTTTTCGAATAAATGGAATAAAAAGGTTATTAATATTTTAATACAGATAAATGTAGTAAGGTTTTCGAAATTTCCTGTTTCTTTTTTAAAATAAATGTCTAACTGAACTAAGCTTACGAGAAACAGAAAATGCAATAAACTCGTTCTGCCTTGCATCCTCTTTTTATTGACGAGCTACAGGATTGGTGGCTTTTTTGGTTTTATATTTATCTAAATTTGAAAGCCCGAATACTAATGATACTAGCTTTGGAAGCGTTGGGTACCTTAAAAAATGTATCTATTTAATTCTGGTAGTGTAGATGAAAATGAAAAACCCCTTCAAGACCGAACAGTTTAAATTTTAATTAATAACTATTCATAATAATATTGTTCAACTTAGCTTAACAAACATTGCAAGCTGTTTATACTCATAAAATAGGTAACAAAAAAATCCAATAAGACAACAACTCTTGCCGCATCTTGCTGAACAATGGACAAACATATAGTGTCACGTTCTCTCCATGGAGGTCAAACCCGCAATTATAATAATATTGCTTTGCCCGAAAAGCATAGTTGCTTAATGGCCAAAATTTGTATGCCCCCTTTCGTAAATGAGTAGCAATCAATGTTGGCTGACGGATACGTGAGCCATTTAATTAGTACGTACGGCTAATCAGACCAGGTAAAGTTAATAAATCGTCAAAGAGAAATCGCTCACATGCTCAATTTACAACATCCATATCCTACACCTGTGCCCCTCTGTAATTCCTCTTAATTTGAATCTGACCCACATTCCAACATATTCGAGTTTTCACCGTTTAGGTATCGACTAGGTTGAAATTTGAAGCGGGTAGAGGTAATTTAGTGAAAAGGACAAATTTTAATTATGAAATATACGTAATGAGGTTATACGATTAGTTTTTTTTATTCTTTTTTCAAAACGTTTTAAAGTGTGATCGAGACTGAGTACATTGTAATACTAAGTCTAAGAGCACGTCTTGCGAATGGATGACAGGATGACGTGAGTTGATTTTCTTCACATCGTTCCGGAATAATAAAGAGAGCAGATAATAATAACAGAGTAGACTAACGCAGTTGGCACCAGATCAGTTGTGATCAGAAGTTATCATATCGCTATAAGGTACCATATATTTTTTTATTAGTAGGCCTTATCTGAAATATTTCTCATAATTTTATAACTACTCATTTCAAGTTTATATGATTACGCTGTGTAGCGTTAATACGTAGTATTATAAGCTAAGTTCATATTATATAGTATGAGGTTAACTTTACGATTTGGGTTAAAATATATAATACTTTATTAAAATACAAAAATCTGCTCAATATTTTTTTATATTATTACGTTCAGGTTTTATTTTATTTTATGTAGCGAGTTGCTTATAACTTAACCACAATTTCTGTCAAATCTAATGATAGCAGTAAACTATCATATCAAGAAACTATATTACGATGAAGAAACTAGATTGATTGTAATGATACACTATAATAATAAGAATTTATTCATAGAGATAATTAGATTTCCCAAATCGTAATCAAATAAGTCATGTGGTATAATAGCCATTAATAATTAATGTTTTTTTACAGTTTTATAGAAATTGTGCATTACGTTCATAAAAATCATTTTAATGCTCTTAAATACAAATGACAGCATACAAAGATAACAAATTTTTATTTTTTTAATGCGATTCATAGTCTTAATATTTCTAAAAAATTTTCTTCATAGATTATTCATGAAACACCCTTTCTATTACGAGTTGCATTTATGTCTGTTTAAAAGTAAAATCTATGCATTTGATTCTCAAATCTTATTTCTTTTATAATATCTACCATAACATCACGCTGTCCTCTCAATGAGAGGGTTAAAGGTCTTTCACATTGGTGAGGTATGGGTTATCAAACTTCTCCTGCTTTTGAGGTTTAAGGGAACATATGTAAGATTTCCTAAGCCTCACATAATTTTTTAAATTCGTGATACGTGTAGAATTTGAATTTGGCTCTCCGTGCGGGACAGATATTACTACGTTCAATCCACTATCTGCTCTATATGTGCCCCTACACTATATTACAATAAAATATGCACCGAGTTTCTATGACAATTTATATTTGTTTTAATTCCCAGCACACGATCACAGTTGACATTTGTTAGTATGTGTAAATTAAATTGAATTTGATTGTAATTTTACCGTAATGGCTATTTAATTCGAAAGATTGAAGACTGCATTTAGAAGTGCTAAGCAGTACAGTAAGCAGTACAAACATTATTTCATTAATTAATGTAATTCCGCTACAACAAGGGATAGTTTTGTTTGGTCGATTAAATCAAGCTGATCTACTTAACTAGGATATAATTAACCCAATTGTCTTGTTTACTGTTTGCGGTATGGTGGTACGAGAATGAT
>PDGT01000004.1:9993749-10042188 GCA_003671415.1 Megathymus violae | reverse complement strand
AAGAATATTGATCAGTATGATAGACAGTTTGGATTATTTTTAGTATCTAGGTAGATTTTGCAACTGATGGTAGAGTCGCTTCTACAGACACGAGATATTCTGACTTATTGAAGTTATTTTTACAATGTTCGCTGACAATTTATGACCTCACTGTCATATTGCATAGGTATAAATGGTGTTGTAGGAGTAATGAAATCTCGTCTACATATTTTTTTTTACTTTAAAACATGTCAGGTACTTCACAATTTCTTTTTCCTTATAACAAGGCATCTAGGGTTTTCGATATTGATAAGATAATGTGATATGCCTTCACATTTGACATTAAACAAAGCAAGAGAGAAAATAAATATAAGTTTTAATACAAAATCAAGTTTGTAATTAAAGAAGATCGTAGCTATCTTTGTTGGTCACAAAATGTCTTCAGCAATGCAAAACAATGCATTATTGATATTTTATTCTTTTATGTTTCACAGTAGAAGTTTAATGTAATATAATGTACATATAAGTACTTCCGTGAAACGAGCGTTCGTACCTAAATATCGATTGAATCAAAGCTGATAGTCTTTATGCATCTACTAGATGGAAACAATCGAAGTATAGGAAGTCGTTTATTAGGAAAGTTGACATATTAATCTCAGTATAAATCTTTGTTAAAAGTTTGTTAAAGTTAAAAGTTATATGTACTCGTATAGAAGTTAAAAACAATAATGTACTTACATATAAGGACATGTTGAAAAATATCTATCGAATGTTACGTTATATTTGACTACATATGATAAATGAGTCGGTTATATTTTTTATTACATTACTAGCTGTCACGAGCAAAGTTGCATTATTAGATTGTATTCTATCGTATCTACCATTGCTATCATCACTATTATTGCTATAAACCATCCTGATGACAAAATAAATACATATACTCGAGAGCAATAAGCTGGAATTACTATATCGCGAGTTGGTCAAGACTATTTTTTACATTTTTTTATGAAATGAACTGTGGATTGTGGTATATCATTTGTAGGATAATTTTGTTAGTTTTCAACTTCTTTCGATATCATAACCAAAGATTATTATTAAGTGATTGGCTGCAAAAACAAAAGACATCAATTTTTAAAACTATCAATTCTTTTTTGTTTGGAGTCTATAAAATGCGGGTGTTTATAAAAATTGGTCATCAGTCCAATGTTTCACGTCACTAAGAATACAGGAGTTAAACGAAAATGGAAACCAAACTTATGGAAGCCGCTCAAGTCGTCATTCTAATCCAGCAAGGGTTGTCTCGGCGTACTATCGCTCGATAGCTTCATCGGAGCCAGTATTAGTTATCGGAGGTATACAAGAGGTTCAAGCAGACTGAAAATTTAGTCCGGTGACCAAGATCTGGACGACAGCGATGCACTTCGGCGAGAGACGACCGATTTATTGTCACCACTTCGCTCCGAAGTCGACACTTAAATGCGAGGATGTCTAGCACCAGCTCAGCGAAGTTCTAGGGAGGGCTATCAGCAAGTGGACAGTGAGGCGTAGGCTCAAAGAAGCAAACTTGTTCCCAAAAAGCCAGTCTCGGGACCCAAATTGTCTCTAGCCCACCTACAAGTCTGGAGTCAGTTTGTTCGCGATCACTTATATTGGGATATGGAACAATGATGCCGAGTTCTGTTCTGAGACGAAACCAGAATGCGCTTGCATAGCAGCGACTATCGACGAAGAGTCTTTAGAAGATTGGGGGAGCGATTCGCACATTGCTGTTTTCCAGAAACAGTGGCATACGCGGGTGGGTCCTGTATGATGTGGGCGGGGATTTCTATTGAATCAAAAACGGAGCTGATATTCGTGGAAGTCAGGGAGGGGGATTAACTGCAGAAAAATACATCAACGATATTTTACTTGGCCATGTGCTCCACTACGCCGCGTTCACTGGCGAAAATTTCCTTCTAATGCACGATAATGCCTACTGCGACACCGCTTTAGTTACAAGACAGAACCAGGGAGAGTCCCCCAATAGACTGGCCAGCCCTCAGTTATGACTTGACCCTGATTAAACATATCTGGGACGAGCTAAAAAGGCGGGTACGAAGACGATGTCCATCTTCAGTGTCGATACAAGACCTGAAAACTGCTTTAGTCGAAGAGTGGCAGGAAATCCCTCATCAAGGATACCTTTGGTTAATAAAAAACCATTTACGAGCAGTCTTTACAACCAAGAGGGTACCACGAAATATTGAGGGGAAATAACATAAACAAGGTAAATAATGTTTTTATAATTTCATATTACTTCAAATTGATTTAGACGTCCACAACTTCGACCTTATTGCTATTGCAATAAATCCATTCTTTAAACTTACGTAGGAAATTTGATTCGTTTTAAATGTTTTTCATATCATTTAAAAAGTAACAAAATTAACTTTCAATTTATATACCACGATCCATAATTAACTGCGTAGAAATAAAACAAAGTAGTCTTGAGCAAGATGCGATTAAGTGATTCCAGTTTATGGCTATCACGTGTATATTGTGTCAGTATCATCTTAATATTTGCGATCCTTCAACAATTAAGTAGCAAATAACCGATGCATTAAAGTTTATATATGTTACATAACGATCTCTGACAGGAATATTATATGAGATAAAATGCGTCGCTATATACCAAAAGTAATATAATTTTTCCATATTTCATACAAGTAATCACTTCTCGTATCGAATATCGTATCGCCTCTCGCTCAAATTCGAATAATATGAATTGGCATTCGCATAAGCAACAGGGAATTTAAATGACCCTGGAGAATACCAGTTTATTACAGTCGGCAGAATTAAAAGTAATACTTTCGCACCTGAAATATAAATGACTTCATTTGGTTGCGACGTTAAAATGTAGGGTGAATGAATATGGCGTAAAAATAAAATGAACGCTTTGTTAATGAATGAGTGAAATGAGCGAATTACATAAGAGACTGCACGCTAGCGGGGCATTAAATACATAGTGTCACGCTTGCAGAACTAGTCTTGAGTTAGAAGTGAGAGTAAATAAATTCATACCTGTTGTCTTGAGTTATATTAATATATGTGAAAAGGAGATATTATACGCACTTTTTTCAACATTTTCGAAATTTTATCTCCACAGTTGTAGACGCTCAATGCACTAGGCGGGTTGCACTCGTAGTTCGTCGAGTTGAGGGATGCTACGATTTTAGCAATGGCTTCGAAGTATTCTGGCCTTTTACCGAACCAGGAGGTGAGTTCACCACAGCATAATACGACTATGTCCCGCAAAATAGCCGCAGAAGCCTGTGAACGAACACCACTTTGTTTAAATATTTACAATTATTAATTCTGCCGTGACGTAACTTTCTGCAGACAAATGACACGCAACACACAAGAAATTGCTTCGTGAACTTGTCGGTTTGATAAAAAAAGTATAATATGTAAATACCACTGGTACACATTAAAACAAAAGTTGATGAAAAAACTTACTTCAAGGAAGAATTGGTAAGATTATTTCCTGTTTAAGTAGAATCGTTTGAAAAGTTCTATTACCATGTGAAAATTATTGTTATTATTGCCGAATTTGACTGTTTAAAAATTATATAATAGTACTATTATATCTATATATTCTAGGGACTTTATCATGGTGTTATTATAGATTTTACAAGATAAGTATAACGTTTTGCTTTCAAACCATTAAGAATATCATGCTGCGAAATAGGTCCCTCTTGAGAATTAAGGAGGTTTAAAGATTCGTTGTTTAATAGCTTGATCATTTACTATTTATTAACTGAAATCTCTGGGCTACGAACGCTTCGATCAATATCTGGTTTTTAAGATTTCTTGCTTAACAGCAACTCAAAAAATAAGAAAGAATCCAAAAAATCTTAGCTTTTGATTTCAAGATATTCTTACAACATTACAATGTTTTTCACTTTGTTTAATGTATAACTATGCCGCTGCTGCTATGCCTATAATAAGTTATATAAATGTATACAAAAGAAAATGGCATTAAATCATTTTGTCTACTTTATACCTTAAGGTTACGAAACCACCACGAAAACTATTGCAAACGTTAACTTATGCTGATGACAGTTCCAAAGTTTATAAGGACAAACTGTCGAAGTCGAGAGCAAGGGTCATACATCACGCGAGGTATGGTTACAAAAAACATATATTGCCATGTCGTTGAAATTGCTCACATTATAATATGTACTATAAAATACGGCTGTTACGATAATGGTGTTTTGGGTCTTGTTTTGTCTCTTTGTGTACTCGTATGTGTATCGTTTCTTTTATCGAAAAGCTGCAAGAGATAATTACTATTACATCAATTGTAATCAAGTATTTTTGTATAAATACTAAGGAAATGCAAATAACGTAGAATTAATTCAAATTTATCATTGAAAATATATATTCCTTGGTTAGGGATCCCTTGACCGTATATTTCGTCTCCGTCAATATACATATCTCAGGAGAATGTAGTGACTAACGACATACGAACGATAACGAATAACGACACTGTATTGGAATTATGAATTAATCCTGTAAATAAATTAATCCTGCATAAAAATGTTTCAAATATACAAATACCTTTTACCTTTGCAATTATTTTTTTTCCTTTTTCATACTATAATAAGACTTAACTATTAGTTTAACCGAATCAAAGTCAAAGCGGGACTCTAGTATCAAAATAGTACACACACACACACACACACACACACACATATATATGTTGACCAGGTTTAGTTTCGGACATAGAGTGCAACGATTGATTGACCAACAAGCGAGTAATGCTGTAAATTCCTGTGTTATTCAGATATTTCTAACCTTAATAAGCCCAAAGAAATATTTGATCATAAACAGATATATTTATCAATATGTTTTGAATGTGTTTATAACATAGCAATAATAAACTTTAACGTCTCATTTTTTACGTAATTCATTATCATTTTTAGAAATTGGGATTCTTTTTCATGATTATTATATGACCGAAAACGTCCATTAATTTCTGTCTCACGAGGTACTGAGTAAGGTTCTTCTTAAATATCTCTGTATTTGAGATATTTAGTTATTTACTCATGACCAAATATTTACAAGAGTCTTAAAATATCTAATGACTGTTTTAGTTTTACCCAACCTGAAGCGAAATCAAATTTGTACTAATAATGTTCATAAGATTAGATTGACAATCTTATTAACATCTATCAATATTTCTTGAATATTTTAATATAGGTAGATTTTGTCATCGATATAACATTTTTTTTAATTTTGTCTGTCCGAACCCGTATGACATATTATCATACACATATATTTAAGGGTCATGATGATATGGAGGACACACTCAGATATGCGAGGAACAGTTGAAAATTTTATCTTTAAGGTTCAAAACTTTTTTATTAGATTTGAATTTAGGTTCTTTACTTCTTTCTTTTGACTTGGCCTACCAACGAAAATAAGCAATTAATGCTAGTGCCAACTTAAATATTCTTCAAATTACATTCATAATAATTCGATTAAAATTGTTTAAAATAAATACAAATAATACAGTAAACTGTTTAAATAAATACTATGTAGACTAAAGCTTTAAACCTTTAAGTTTAGGTTCTTTACTTCTTTCTTTTGACTTGACCTTCCAACGAAGGTAAGCAAATAATGCTAGTGCCAACTTAAATATTCTTCAAATTACATTCATAATAATTGGATTAAAATTGTTTAAAATAAATACAAATAATACAATAAACTATTTACATAAATACTATGTAGACTAAAGCAGGCTTCTACTAAGATAGGCACCACTGGTTTAACAAGTTCGCGGTCTGAATTATAAATTAAATATTCATTATGATTTGGGTACATAATCTGCAGATAGATTTGTCTTCCAACGAAAATAATAAACTAATGTTAGTACCAATTTAAATAATCTTGAAATTACGTTTATAATAATTCGATTAAAGTTTTTAAAATAAATAGTATGCAGACTAAAGCAGGCTTCTTTCAAGAAAGGCACCGGTTTAACAAGTTCGCGGTCTGTATTTGGAATTAGTTATTCATAATGATTTGGGTACGTGATCTTACGGTAGATTCGCCCCTCACTTGATATTGTCGTCACGTAAACATGTAATGACCTGCACCCTATCCCTCTTGACCTTTGAGTAGCATACACATCACGGCCACCAATTTTAATCACGATTTTACCGAATACTCAACTGCTAATGTTGATGAACTAATCACACGTCTGAAGCGTACCATGATAATTTGTGTCGGAAGTAACTGACCGATTAAAGCGACACCGGCTGCACTCAGTGATTGACTGTTAGTAGATCAAACTTCTAAGAAGCGCTTTCATTTATCTTTATCGTTGTTGTAATCATTAGCAGATTCTTATCCTTTAGACCAAATAAGAGCCTGTGACTCTGTCCTTTAACTTCTCCTATTTGTAGTGGAGCTTCTCAATTACGAAAAAGAGTTGTGCCCTTCTGTGTGAACACGTTTTTATGTAAGTTTATATGACGCACATTTAATAATTTGAGTGTTGGCATACCTTTACCTACATTTATATTATTATATAAATCTGCAGTGTGTGTCTGTCATTGTTACAAGTCATGACATTTTATACCCAACCTTGGATTAGTTTAACATAGCTCATTGCTCTATCACTGAAGAGCCTGATAATTAGCGAGCTCAGATCAAATTGTTTCTAAGAGTAAGTCACAGATCCCGATACGGCTGAAGAGTGGATTTAAAAGATTTTTATGTATACTCACGGAGATGGATTTTTTCTGCCAGAAGTTGCGGAAGTTTTTAACTTGGGGTCGTGATTCGTCGAGCAGCTTGAAGCCGGTCACTCGAATTGCTCCCAGCTCTCGGTCAGACCAGTTTTCGTCCATTACCTAAACATGCAGGAGATAGTTAATTACTAATGTGCTTGATACAGGAACAATTCTTATTCAAAAAAATTAAAGTTTTTACAATCAGTTCTGTAGTATCAAATCAGTTTTATAGAATTCTCCCTAATTGTATTTACGGATATAAAAATCAATGAATATTTCGCGGGATTTAACGTCATTTAAATTTAAAATATCAGAGAGGTAAATTAGACTGATATGATAAATTTTGTACAAGAAGCTAATAAATTATGCTAGTAGAGAGTATATCCGTTTTGAAAAGAACGAAGTCATTTTTAAAGCTATATCTAGCTATAGCTATTAAGACTGTATTAAAGTATTAAATTAAGTATCCATTGTCACTTATCAGTAATAATCAGGACGAGTATTCCTACTGGCATTAGCCATAGTTATCAACACAGAGAGGACTCGGATCCTTTAAAATAATTAAATGTTTTAGCTTACTAACGGCCCGCATAAATTGCTACTAAGATAAAAGAACTCGTAAAAGACCTGCGATTTGGGTTGTGTCATGATTTCGGCTCATGTGTCCTTTTGAGCCACGGGTCTTCGTAATTGGGGAGGTCTACGTATAGTCTATCGCGCTAATCTTGTTTAGATTAAAGTTATTTGTCATCCCTAGAGTCGGATATGATTATGGCATCCGAAGGCACTTCACAGGGCTTAGTGATTGCTACCATCAATAAAAACAAGGAGCAAGGGCTTAATCTATCCGAAACAGGTAAGCGTTTAATACACTTTGTTATTAGTAGTCAAATAACGACTGAGATTGAAGTCGCTCAGCGATTAACTAGGCAACGGTCGATATCCTACGAAGAAAATAATTGCAAGCTGTGAACGATTCTAGTTCTTCATAATGTTCTTAAAGATGTTTGAAGTTTACAACACATTTTTGAACAGTGTTTTAAACCGTGGGTTGTGGTCATTCATACGATAATGTTAACTTCGACTGATTCTAGAATTGAAACTGTACTTTTAATTAATTTTATTTGAACTCTTATGTAATGACAAAAAATCAAGTAAAACGGACGCATTTCAAACCGTTTAAACATTGTGGAGTATTTCAGGCGAAATCCGTAAATTTATTTTTCGCCGCTTACGAGTTTTCATCGGAAGTCACGTCACTGGACTGCAAAGTATTTCAGGAAATACAGCCACACTACTTAATTTTGGCAAAACGTTCAAGTAATACATTCTTAGCTTTTGTTAAATGTTAGCTTTCATTTCTCTACACAAGTTATTAAATGCTGTTTAAATGGGAAGTATTTTAGTTTGGTTTTTTAAATTAATTAATAATATTTCGTGCTATTAAGCCAGCTGCGAGGGTGTGCAGATAAATCATTATACATTAACGGTAAAGAAAATGAGGTAAAGCTTGATACACTTATATTTAAAAAGCAATAAGGCGTTTTTTGGTATGTCCTTGCATTTCTTTTCGGTGGCCAGGTTTCGCCTATCTTTTTCATGTTATACGTATAAAATTTTATTATATTTAAATTCCTTAGAGACAATTCGTATTTTGCGACTGTTTGATTGCAGACATTAATATGTGTCAGACATTGACAGATGTAAATCACCTGCATTTTGAATTTTACTGGGATTTTTTTTAAGAATTTAAATAAATTCCGTCTTGAAGTGGATTATTTGTAATTAAACAATGAATTTTAATTTGATATATTTTCTACTTTTTTATTAATAACACTCAAGCTCATCAGGTATCAAAAGAGGGGAAACAGGCGGAGGGAAAAAGGGACTATATAGTATATATATAATTATCACATTCAGTCACACATGTATTAACATAATAAATTATCAAGGAATTTATGAAATATGTTGGTAATATCAATTTTTGTGTTTATTTAATGGCAAAAAAGGTTGTACTTGTTGTTTCAATTGTCATCTTTTAAAAATCTAGTATCTTTAGTGTATGACTGAAATGAATTGAAATATTTAAACACGACCATTTCTCTGTTAGATAAGTTTAATTTTTGTACTACACACATCACTTAACATTTTCGTAGATAGGTTACAAATATTTTAATTAAAAAAATAAGATTAATTTCGTTCATAAATTTATCGTTCCTGTATGTGATGTGGTTTAATAATTTAATTTAGCTAAAAACTTATGTCTAGATCTATATAAAAGATGAGATTAAATTCAATCCATTAGTGGTTCGCTATAGGATACGGATCTAATCTTTCTATTCAAAAGCGTTAGAGACCCTGATGTTTGAGTCTCGTAATCTCGACTATGTTAAGGTAAAGCTTAAAATAAAGGGAGTTTATTTATTTATATGGTGCCATGACGTATGATGGCCATGTGCATACGCCATGCCGCAACGACTGCTATTAACTGACAAATTCAGATCGAATACTTTACAAGTCCTGAAAAGTATGAAAGTGCTCGAATTTTTTTGCCATTAGTGGTCATCCGTCCAACAGTCTACCACGCCCAAAGTTGTTTGACATGGTCGATCAATCGGGATATCAACGTTTCAGGAAATTTTATTGTTTATTGTTAATTACAATCAGAATATAGCATTATTATGCTTACAAGCAACAATAAAATATACTTGTATATAACGCACAATTATTCTTTTTAATGCTACATAAAATCGAACACATAATAAATAATATTCATTCAGAAATGTACACGACCAGCAGTTTTGAAAAGTTCATCTTAAATTTGCAATTTGAAGGAAATTGAAACTTTACGTTTGAATTCAATCAATTTTAATGATCAAACAAATAGGAAATTATTTGTGTTGATCGGAAATATGATCACGAGGCATTGCGATTCTACTGCGAAAATTTAATTTTACAACTAGATCCAGTTAATACTAACAACGTAATAAACTTTATCTTGTTAAATTCTTACACAAGTCCGTTTCGAAGCAGCGTGGCGAACTCGCTAATGGTATCCTCAAACACGCGCTCCAACTTATTTTTTCCTATTTCCAACACTACATATTGCTCATTTAAAAATATAGATCGGCAAACAGAACTCGTGTTACATACTGAATCTATATTTATAAGGCAATCTTCGTGTTTCCGCTGTTGCCCTATTAGTACAAAATAATTAATACGCACTAGAAATCATAGCGCAAACGTAGTGCTTTAGAGTATAGCCAGTACGTAGAAAAATACGAAACGATACGAAAGACGTCACTGACGACTACAATCGGCAAGAAATTAATAATTTGTCTGTTGTATAAATGATTTCCTGACTACGTATTATCACAAGATTACTTGTATAAGTTACACAACACCAAAGACGGACTAATTCGGATTAGAGGTTGATTTTAATTTTTTCAATTATTCATTTCCTTAAAAATTTTCATGGAATAATTTTACAAAATATAGTTTACCGTGAACATAATAATAATAAAGGCCCTACATAGATGAATAACACAGATGGCAACATCGCCGACAAGAGTAAAGATGTTCCATACATCTCATTCTTATGAATTTTTTATGAATGAAAATGGATCGCGTGGAAACCGTTCCTTTAAACCTTTGTTCTTGGTTTATCAACTTATCCCAACAAAAAAATAATCCTTTATCACTTAACTACATGCACGCACACGAACACACCCTTACGCGTTTAATTATTCGTATTTGATGGTCTAAATTTAGTTAAGTCTGATTATACTTACAATATCTGTGAGGAAGTAGTGATAGTTCCTTCGGCCCAGTCGTACATCCCTTACATGTTGAACTAAAATGTCTCTGCAGAGGGCTCCCGGAGCATCCAAGATAATGACTTTATCCGACCAGCGGTCTTGTTGTTCAATGGCAGCCAGGAATTCCACCGCTTCGGCAGCCGTTATAATTTTCTTAACGTGGGCTATACGAAACGTACGTTTTGTGGCGATCTCGATCGTTTGATACATCTGCTGCAGGCGAAGCAAACCTGTAAAGAAAACGATTTTTCAACAAGATGCAAAGTATTATTGTGTATGTACGGAAATAAATCGCAATCTTCACGCATTGTGCATACATAAAATCAAATGTACGTTCATGTTTACATAGAATCCAAGGTGTATTACTTGCTATTTCAGTTTTGTGTACCGAACACGACCAGTTTGTGGACATTTGCGAATCAATTATCAACTTAGTTATGAATAGAACCACTGTCTTAATACGACAAACTAGGGAGTTTCTAAGACGCGATATGAAATTTAACTATGGCACCAAGTTAGACAATTAGTTGCTTGAGTCGCACACAAGTTTGACTCAGCTACAACCATTGGATATTAAGTATTACAGAAGGATAATAAAATGACAACCAACACAGATCTTAGTTTATAAACTTAAACTTATAATCATAGATTTTAATTAATATGGGTACTCACAACTTTTGTGTTTTTAATTATATGAATAATTTAATAAAAAAATAATAATATAACTATTGCTTTCCACTGACTTATTAAAGTGGATCTTTTTAATAATAATATTCATATGTATTAGAAAGAATCCACTAATTTATATTTTTATTTTTGTTTAAAATAGTCAGTTTGTAACATTGTTTTACTTTCCGATTACATGACACAAAATAGACTGCCCATTAACTTCAAAGTATTGGGACGACTTTGGCGTGTTTGAACTACATACTGTTTACAGCTTCTATCTATTTGAGGCGATCTCCTGCATAATGTAGTGAAACGCTCTTGGAATCCCGAGTTTCTCAGCTACTTGTTCAAAGTTCCTCTAATCTATAAGTATGTCTTCGCGTCTCAAAGAAACCTAACGGATGTTAGAAATTTGTTGCGTTGCCAACTAAGTCGAGATCGTGATGTTATAATCGATAAAATTATCGATAGAGTTTTCGTGTGACTGATATACTTGTACAACGTATTGTACTAGTGGACTCGTAGACGTATTAACTACGTGGTTTCTTAAAAATAATAATTTATTGTCTTGTGACTGCAAGTAGGTGTTTTATGATATTGATTTCGCTGACCTTAAATGGAGTTTTTTGAGAAAAGATATCAATACGTAGTACAAAGCGGTAATCTACGCTAAACAATTATCCTGGCAGTGCACCTGCACCGTCATAGGCGACAGTGACCACTTTAAAAAAATATTAAAATATAAAACTTTATGATACGTAGCTATAATTCATATATAAATTTTTCAACAAAATATAATAGTTTAATTGTTTGTTTATTTTTTATTTTCTTGAACAGTGTATACGAACCATGATGATTTTGGTGTTAGGAACCGCAGTCATGGAAAAATGTCTGCTTTCTAAATTACTTATGTAAAATAAGCATACTGCCATTGTATAACACGTGTTCGCATACAAGGCCAAAGCGTGTTTCTTATATTGCGCATTGAATCGCATTTTCTTGTTGCAAACTTTATGAAGAAATAATTTAGATAGGGACGGAAGTTTTATATGTGTGCAAACTTATATGTGAATATGTTATGAAAAAAGTAACGACATACAGAAAGGTTCTAGCATGAAATGTTAATTAAATTATTAAAGTTTTACAATAAGACTAGTATCTTCTAGGCATTTGTACCTTTTGTTATGTTACTAATTGTAATCAGTTGAATTTATGTAGGCTAAGAAAATTGTAGATAACTGCGTTTAAAATCTGAATTTTTATTACAACTTTTGTATAAAATAAGATTTATTTGAGAATATATTCTGCATCGATCACCTTATTTTATTTATATTTATTTGAAAGAAAGCGTGTATTCGGAACCTAATCCATGCATGTTATAAAAATAACTTTTTGTTTTATTTACTGTCATTACCCGCAATAAATATAGCGGTAGACACCCTTGCTAACTGACTTTTGCAATAAAGTAAACAAACCACTTGAAACATCTTACCAGAAGATTTTAAGTGGGCGGGAACTAACTCGACAAATAAATAAATAAATGAGTTCCATTCAGCTTGTAAGGAGAAATTTCTAGAGAAAGAGCGCTCATACTTCATCTGTTGGTCAAAAGGGACATTATCACAGGTAACATTTAATAGAAATATTCGCTCACTATAAATATACAAATCTAGTAATACTTAGATTAATCCAAAGGCACAGATGAAGATGTGAAATGTTACGAGCGGTAATAATTCCGATAGAGTTCAGTATCGGCAGAATTTCATGAAACCTATGTTACTTCAAAGACCATGAAACGTAGTCAGTACTGTTTACCATAGTATCATATATCGTTAAGTTTTGTTCACATGAGAACTTTTAATCCTCGGGCTGGCTGCTACCTGTTTAACTAATTCGTATTGGACGGAAAGTGATCTAGGATTCTACTAAACTGAGGTGAGTGGTAGAGACAAAATAAGACTTTCATATATAAATTAACTTTGCGTAATAACTGATTATATATTCAGAGACAAGTCATTTATAAGCCGAATACTGTGGATTACCGGTAATACCGAACAGTTATAATAATTTCATCAATTGTCATATATGTATTTTATTTTATAAATTATGAAACATGTTCATCGCATTTTTGTGGTTGACAACACATTAATAGCACTCGTTACTATGTTTACCGTTGTAAGCAGAGTCAGTCAAATGAGTATGACATTGAATTGAAATATGAATAGAAATTTTGTTTCTTTACTCATTTTTCTCATAATTTCAACCTTCTTACCTTCTTACCTTCTAAAACTAATTTTAGTCAGAAAACAACACTAAGGTTCAACTTTAAACTAGGTTAATTTGGATCCGTTGGGTAAATATTGAAATGCAGTTGGAGGAAGCAGGAGTGCTCGTACTCAAGTATAAGTGAGTTAGCCGTTTGCGTTCCTTTATTTATATGTAAATGTCAGCACGTGTAACTTTGATCTAAATTACAAAGTACAAATACTAATACTTGTCAAGTAGTTCCGTTTCATGACTATATATTATAATATTTATGACATGTTAGAAAATATATACGTAAATTTTTAAATGCTCAGATGAATGTAAACTATTCAAAGGTACGCTTTATATGATGTTTTGTTACAATAACAAATCTCATTCTCTATGAGAGTGAGAATATTAATTTATTTTAAAAATAGTTATAAAATACGAGTGTACTGAATAGAAACAAATTAAATAATGATAAACATTATAGACAATAAATGTATATATAACTAAAACTACACGGTGTATAATAAACAAGGTTCTGGCAACATTTTTCCATTTATTCTTACAGGCTCAACGAAGAATCTGCTCTCGAACCGCATGTTATCCTTCAATTTTAAATTAGCTTCCTGAATATATAATGAGCATTGACATTTTGCGGAGCAAAAGTATCGTCTCCGAAAGATTTAAAAAATATCCAGACCCCAGATTCCGCGTGACGTTTGATTATGTTACCCAGAAAATAGGACGAGGCTATGTACATAAATAATTTGTTTAAAAATACTTAATCCAAGTCATAGTCGTATCGTCATAAATCCTTACTGACACAGGCTTACTCGTACAATTGAATGGGTTTACCTACGCGTATGAATAGAAAATGCAATCACTGGCAACGAAGGCTCGTTCATAAAGTTAAGGATCGACATTTTCTTTATAGGACGTGTTGTTTCCCAAGCTTAGGGCGTTAATGCTTGGCCGCGTTTATTGACGTTACTAGAGAGTAATAGCAATTTTACATAGGCGACAGGTTTTGCGGTTCGAATCGTAATCCTTTATAGGATCACATCGTACAAAAATTTGTAGTTTATATTATTAGGACTGTTTAGTGAGCGAAAGGTCTCGTCTTCAATTCCCGAAAAGGGCAGACATTTGTTCTCTCCTTGTGGTTCGTTCGTGTCATGCTATTCGTTATACGGGTAATCTGTACTTTTGTTACGCTGTTACATATGTATTTTCGTTTTTTTTTTTATATATTCATATGATTTATTTATTTAATTATTTATGTGCTGTACGTAATATTCCTTTATGTCCTGGAATACGGACGGAACGGAATGCCTTGGCCCATATATGAATTTATATGAATGAGATCATGATCATTGAATCAATTGCTGTGAACACATCAGTAACTTCAAAACCCGTAGAGCTGAGAATCATCTGCGTAGAGGTGAAACTTGGATGTCATTACTTCAGTGACAGAATTTTGAAATACAGCAAGTATTAACGGAGTAACAAGATCATACCAGTTAGAGACAACCGTATTATGCTGGCTACTTTGGGAGTGGCCCCGAAGATAAGAGACCAAGCAACGGTTGAAGGTGAGACGTTTATGGAGCTGAGAATCCCAATGAGGATATCAAAGTCGACTGACGTGTATGTAATACTAATCTCCAACAGTACCATTAGCGTAAGACATTTTTCCTCAATGAACATACGGATGTCACGAGTAACAGTACAGTGCAGTGGTATGTCCGGGTCGGATACCGGATTGGATATATTTTTATAGCTGGCACTCGGGTAGATGCACCACTTGAGGCCAAGTCGTTTAGAGAAAACCATTCATGTTTGTTTCTTTTTGGCCATTTGTCTGGCTGTTGGTATATTACGTCACGCGGAAACCATTGAACAGATTATTGTTACTATTAACATTTACTCACGGTACACTTCAACATTCAGGATGATTATTCTGACAATCTTGTTATAATAGGAGATAAATTGTACTGAAATTCTTCAAAGAAATTCGTAAGTAATGTTTGAGTATTTTTGTAGGAATCGAAATATATATTTCTAATTCATAGCTTTAGGTAGATCTTCCTCTAAAGGCATAATATAGACTAGGTACATATACGTAGGTCACTCAATAAGTATTGAGTACAAGAAAAAGTTTGAAATATAAAAGGTCTGTTTATTTTCCATCTTTTAAAAATATTCTCCTTTACGCCCTATACAAAGTTCCATTCGTCTAACCAACTTTGAAAATACTTTTGCTAGTCCGACAAGTCAGAATTCGTTACTTCGTAGGCACTCATGGCTTTATTGTCGCTAGAAAAAAAAAACAGTTATTATTTCTCTCACTGGTTTAGAAACTATTAAAAAAAGAAATTACAGTAAAGGCTCTACGGTGGATGAGTAAGAATTTCAACATCAGACTCTTCAATAAACGCCTTTGTTCTAAGGTATGTATGTAACGAAGCGCGACGGTAATGCAGGATGATTTCACGAAGCCTAGTCTTAGGTCTTCTCTACGGCACAGAGTGAAACCTCTGGTCGGTGCTACTGTAGTATAACATTCCGAGTTAACTGACTAACAATTTTTCAGCGTAGACATCGATAAATGTGTGCATTGCGAAAAAAGCTAGCCACCATTTTTTTGTCAACCCTGCAGGGTCTTTGTTATTGTGTCTGTAACTTTTCTGAGTTAACCCTTACGTAGAAATGATTACCTTATATTTTCCTGATTATATTAATACATCCATGTTTGGTCACTAGTAGTGATTTCTGTAACACGACTTAATGCGTCGTTTTAAAAACAGAGACGCATTTCACAGTAACATTTCACATGAACTGAAATAAACTACCTAAAATTGGTGCACAAAATGAAGCTGAGCCTGGGCTTTTGTAACCGTTGTAGAGTAAATTGTTCGGTTTAAGCCAAAATTTTAAAACGTAATAGATCATAGCGCGCAAATGTTCGCGATTAAGCTCTATTGTTTTAATTAAAAATTACGTTAATATGATTTATAAAATGCGTGAAATAATAAGGAAGAGAGCAGAAAAATGGAACATAACTTTTACTTTTTTAATTCAAAACCTATATACGAATGTTATTGTATCTCAGTTTATTTCAAAATCGTAAGTTAATTTTAGTAGAATTTGTTAACATCTGATCAGGATGAAAAGATTCAGGGTTCATTATATAATTGTGATGGCTGTAAAACTAGAGGTCAAAAAATCGTTGACAGTTTTTCTGCATAGTAAAATATTAATCGATAAAATAGTAATCGCATTATTTTCATCTTCTGGTCTTAAAAGATTTCCAAACAGATTGTTTGTTATCAACAGGTTTCATTGTATTACGTCCGTACGTGACATGTGATGAAACCCAAGATTAAAGGGTACAAAAGGATCTAACTGTGTATCGCATCCAATGTGCAACCATCGATGTTGGATATTATTATTAAATTTCCGGAAAAAATGCTGTTAATTTTACAATTATGCAATATTTACTATTTATTGTTGGTGTGGTATTTTAATGATGTTTGGCTATGATATGATATATATGTTATCTATACAGAACAATAAGTCTTTTTATTTTATTTTACACTTAATAAAAGCCAAAAAAAAACCGACAGAATTATTTCATTAAAGTGAAAAGAAGACAGATTTTTGAACTTAAATATAACCGAGATGGATAAGAAGGTTTAGATGGACAAGCTCTAACATAATATAGCACATTTTTTTGGCCAGCACTTTCATATTTGCACTAAAATTAATGTTGTCTTTTGGCATACTTATACTACTCCGATGACAATGAATAACATGGAAGTGATTTGATGGAGCTGGAAGCTAGTTGTAGAAACGCCGTACCTAAATAAGATTTGAAATAAAATTGTTTATTAAATTTATTATTGAATTGTCATGCTAAAATACCAATATTCATAACGAACAAGCTTTTATTTGCAAATTATTGAACCAGAAAGACAAACAATATTTATAAGTAAAACGATAATCTTGTAGTGATAGTGTGCAGGATATGTGAATATTCTCGTAAAAAGATAACTTAAAGGGCTACTACGGTACAGTCAAACGGTACGGTACTGAACAATCAGTTAGATAGAAAGTTCAAACTCATAACCGACAAAAATTACCATTTCGCCACCTGTTATTATATTTATATATTCAATATGGACGTCGTCTAATGAATTTATTAACCAAGATTACGGTCTTGGAGTTAATTTATTACCGCGTCCTGCTAAGTCCCGTCGCCTATAACTGGGCTTTCGCATGATATATTTTGTTCTATCTAGATTTCCTTTCAGCTTCCAATTACGCTTTAGAATCGATTTGAATTCGATTACGGTTGCATTTAGCGGAGAGAATCGATGTGCGTAATTGAACAGTTTCGCATTATAGATAGGATAAATTAGCCTACGGCTGTTAGCGGTTTTATTAATACTATAATATACAGACATTTTCAGAGCAATTTTGTCGTAAATACTTGTTATTTAAATTTATTTAATTAAAAGTTTATATACAGACAAACTTTTGCTATTTCTTATTTAGAGGATTTCAAAAATATACAGTTGAACTGTTTACGTCTCGAGAATTTTTTTTCAGAATACCTGCGGCTGGAGGTTTAATATCGGGAGGTAGAAAACGTGCGTATAAAACAAATATATTATATAAAATACTGAAAAAAAACTAAGTAGATCTGAATAAATACGTATGTGTGTGTGTGTGTGTGTTTACAAAATACCTAAACGATTAAATTACTTTCAATTTCAATGTACTGCTCTGTTAGGGATGGCTATGACTCTTTGGCTCTTTTGTCTTGAAAACAGAGACAGCTTTGGAGGCTCATATGTTATCACGAAGCGAATTTCAAAGCACATTACATGAACAGTGACAGAATAAGAGTAGGAACAAATATTATTAAAAGGAATTTGAAGAGGGTTTTTAGGCGGGTTTTACAGAGAGCAATGGGCGGACGAGCGAAAGAAAATAGCTGTCGCAAGTAGGACAGACATTTTATGTCATGCTTAAAATCTTTGTTAATTTTATTAAATTATCAAGTCGTAGTAGCCTAGTGCTAATCTTGCACCCATTTCTAATTTTATAAATCATGTGCGTATTAAAAATTAATTATCACTAGATTCGGTGAAGGAAGGTATCTTAGGGAAACCTGCGTATTTGAGAGATCTGGTTGTTGTTTTCAAAGGTGTAAAGTCTACCAAGCCGCACTTGGTCGAGCCTTTCATTGGGATGCTGCCATCTCTCCCTCTGCCTCCCATGGGTTACAATGATGATCTTAATGATGTTAAAAATACTAATTACCTACAAAGCAGCAATGAATATTTACTCATTGCTGCGTTGTGTCCACTCGTAAGATCGATAAATTAAATAGATATGTATAGATACTATTTAAATGTCTTTGACTAGAGATGCAAACCGTAATAAAGAATTGAAAGACTAATGAGAATATCCGCTTTTCTCAAAGACCGTTTGAAAATAGCTGTAGTATATTATATTTTCAACAAATATACTAACAATTATATATATTACTGTACTAGAGGCTGAAGTTAAAGTCTGGTGACTGCATCCTCGAATTAATGTTTTGTGAACTAGTTTCGTGTTGAGTATAATATTACGACAAGCTCTAAGTTTATACTTGTTCAAAATTACGTCTGACTTTCTGAGAAGTTGTTAAAGTTGTTATGCTCATAATGTACTTTCTGACGCTTACGTACATCATTGTGCGTGTAAAAGTTTTGAAAATTTCCTAGAACGTTATTACCCCTAGGAACTTAAAGACTCTTATACAGTAATGTGAAATAAATTAGTGAGGTGCGAAAGAAACAATCCAATTTCATTTACAACAGATGAAATTATTTCTCTTGTTCTGTAGAAGGCGCTGAAAATAATTGCGTCAACTTTTGTCTTTGAGCTTTTTTAATTATATTAAATTACACTTCTTAGTTTCAAATCGGGGTTTCCATTGGTGCGATGTTAGGACCCGTGGTACCCTATTATACGTGGAAGGTCTGAATGCGAATTGAGATGAAGTTTAATTATTATTATTACCCACAACATTTTGACAAGTCCAAAGGATCTGATTATTGGGATACTCATAGAATTCCATATATTTTTGTAAATTATATTAGCTTATATAGACTGTCAATACTGGATTGGATAGTCTAAACATATAATAAAATTATAACTGATCGCTTTCTCTAAATGAAGGATATAATAATATGAGAAAAACTACTATTAGGGGCTTTTATTAACGCAGCAGAACAAGAAACAGTAGTTGTTAGATTTTTTGTCTGTTTGTCTATGCGTTTGTTTGCTAACCTTAGAGAGGGCTTAACCAATTTCGTTATGGTTTTTACTAATGTATTGCAATAAGCATCACTTAACATTTAAAGTTCGTTTTATTGCAAAAATTTATTATTAATTTCTAATATATGTAATTATTATAAATGAATATATTTATAGTTCATGGAAGGAGAAAAACCCAGTCCTTAAACAATGCAGGTAAGCTATTGCTAAGAGAGGCGTAAGCGTAGTTTTTCTGAAGAGAACAGTTTACTAATAAACGATATAAAAAACAGATTGCAAATTAGAAATAAAAGAATATATTTGCGCAGCATTATGCGATCTAATTCTGAAAACGAAGATTTAAAAGATAAATTTTTCAATAAAATTTTCCGTGATTTTACAATTGAAAAGTGTAAATGACAGACCTGTATTCGGAGTTAATATTTCAAGCTTCGGAGATAAGAGGGAAATTATAAATTTTATTGCTTTGGTATATTTTGTTGAATATTTTTTAAACCATATTTAATATTAATTATACATTTTAGCCATGCGTTTTAAAACGATATGGAGAAAATGATGAGTGTTTTGTTGTCTAATTTATATCCAAAATCCGACATAGTATGTATATTTATGTCGACGAATTTGATTTTGAAGTAAATTATGTGTAACTTCATTTATCATATATATATGTGATATAGGTCAGGCTAAGCTTGAACGTGTAAACATTAATGCAGGGAAAAATCCACCGGTTTGTTTACTCAGTGCTTCGTAGTGGTCCACTCACATCTCTTATACTTAAAGCACTAAAACTTTGTAAGTATAAAAAAATTTATAAGGTATGTGTAAGGGATTCTCCAAGTATAATGGCGTCTGAAAGGATTACATTTTGCATACTTAAAGTAATCACGCCCATGATTCACGTCACGTAATGTTAGTCAGATACAATAAAGGAAAAGTCTTCTTTCTAAATTATAAACAGCACCAGAAAATGGGAAAAAGTATAACAGGAAGCAAGAGACACTCGTTATTCATTCGTCACTGCTAAAAGTAATAATATGTATTTATATATTAATTGCTCGTGAACAACTCACTGCCTCTATAGTAAGACACAATACTGTCATCAGGACATTCCATCCAAAAATTAAGTGGAATATATATTATAGCGATTATAGCAGCCCCAGGTAAGCTGTAATTTAATTATATCATTACTTATTTTGTTGACCAGCGGTTATGAGTTTGGGTTCAAACTTTAGTGGTACCTCCTATATAATTTATGTCTCAAAATGTCTTCAAAGCAACGTCAATATCTCAACACAGAACACGTAGATAAATATTGCCGTGAAATTTTAATAACTATAGTTAATATTACGATATACTCGTAGTAATATGTCTTTGCGTCGTCTTTGGAAAGTTTTTCAGCTTACAAATTGTAGGTACTCGCCTGAATTTATTACGGGCTATTTCGATCCAGTGTTATGAATTTCATATTCACTTTATTTCTCATTTTTGAGTCCGGTTATAAAATTCCTAGGATTAAATCATATTTTTGTTGTTACGTAACAAGCATCAAAAATATATTTTTTTCTTCTACGAATATTCAGTGCGAACAAGTAAATTTATCGGGTTAAAAGCTATAGCAAATTTAGATCTATATAAGATATAAATGTGCCAAAATCATAGGTTTTGTTTATAATTGAAATCTATATTAACATGTTTATTTATTGTGGTCGTAGCAGGCATACAAATTAAGATTGGCACTACGAAATTTTCGTAAAAAAATGTTTGATTATGTTATTCGGCTCCCTGATAGGAAAAACAATTAAGCAATTGAGTGATTTTTAATTTTAAATAGGTCCATTTATTTTAAATTGTTAATCGAATATAAAAAATAGGAGAAAATATTTTTGATTAATTTGATTTGAGAATTTATATGAAATTTATAGAGAGTGTTATTCATTACTCATTCAATAAAGTTGCAACTGCATCAACTATTTATGATTTTAGCCTTGAATATGGTTCTGGATGTGTTGATGGGATTGACATTGCTGAACATCCCTTAACATTAATTTACGGGCACAAAGTGGTACGTAGGTATAATTTTCTAACTATATCTACATTAATTGTATTGAAGTAATTGTTATTTCATTGAAACTTTTTCAGTTTATACAATTTTTAAAGCATTAAGTTTGCAAAAGGCGAAGAAGATAGATGTTGTACAACCCAATGGGCGGAGGGTAAAATTCTTAAATTAAATAATGAAACACTAACTACGATGAAACAATACACAGAATTTTAGTGTCACCTAAAATTGTATAGTTCTGTGAGACGCCTATATTGGTTAGTAAACTAAGCAGATCAGCTATACTATGTAGTAAGATAATACATTTTTCAGTCGTTGATAGAGTTAGATTTGCTTATTTTTTCTATTTTCATAACCCTGTATTACATATATGGAGTAAAGTATTGATTAATTGATTTAAAATTTATTCAACATTTGTTCCATCGCCGTGACATAATCATGTATAAGATTTGCACGCACTCGTAAACTCGAACGTGTAAGATATGTTGGTATTATCTTCTCCTTGTTCCTTCCTCTTCATGTTGCTGCACCTATGCACAGGAAGGACAGTAATGACCAGCGCAGACCGACGAATCATGAAACAACACCTGGTGTTGCTTGATTGTTATATTTAGGATACTTAGTGATAGGAAAAACATTGATGACATGCGATAAGAGTGCAGTTGGAGTATCAAGATTAGCATGGGCCGCCTGCAAGAGGCAGCCTGCTCATAAGCCTGTCGGGATCCTTGGATAGAGGTACGCGTGCATATCGCGCCCTTCTTACTTATACCAAAACATTTATCTGCCACACAAATGTGTGTCTCAGCCGGGGAATCAAATCGGGATCGTTCTTTCGGCGGGCAGGGTAGTGACCCTGAACTGTACACCCACTACGAACTGGACTACGGGTGTCGTCATAATAGGTCACGTTTGCTATCTTACATATGCACTTTGAAACTATATCTTATAATCACAAGTAAAAGTATATGATATCTTAAGCAACTAAATGTATATTGTGATTAAATGTTTAATATTCGCCGAGTCTCTTAACTGGCAGCATGTAGAAGCATCCATTGCAGAGGTTGCCGGCGCATGTTGCGGACCTCATCTACGTGTCTTATAAAGCTAGGTTAGAATTTACTGTTTGAGCTCAACGTGGAAATTTCCAAGGATTGGTCGTATCATATTCTACGGAACACCTCTCTACATCAGATATTGTTAATGCAAGAGGCAATCGCTTCTGTTGGTAATAGGTCCCAATGGTTTTTTTGTTAGAGTTATATTTACAAGTCAATCTCATAATTAATCATTCTGTACTAGATTCTTTACTCGCTATAACGATGAAAAGAATATCTGAATGTCAGTAACATCAAACTTGGTATAAACAAAATAATACATAGTTTTCCTTTTTTTCCTTTAAGGTACAAAGTACACTTAAGGTACTCCCGACTTTGACTAAGTCTTGAAACTAAGTACACCGATTTTGAGTTAACAAATATACGAGTAGAGATAGACATGTAAGCAGATGCTTTATTATAATGATTTAATTACCGCGAGTACTAACTCCTCAGGTTTGAATATGCAAAGGTACTGCATATTAAACATAGGGACTATGGAAACCGGAAGTATTGCGCTTCCTATATAATGACAAGTGTCTATTCATTGTTCTATCTAGAACACTAATTCAAACTTCCTTATGGTGCATGGTAAAATACAGTGTTTCAATATTGTTAAGAATACAGTGTTAAGACCGAAGAGATGAATCTGTATGTATTATGATAAACTTGTCATATGGCAAGTACCACGAACGACCATTACCATCATGAATTCATCAGTTTTCTAAACTCAAGGAATGATTGCTCATTTAGTGAAAAAAATTGACTTTTGCTCACAAGTTTTAAGCAACATTGGGACCTAGATACTTCGTTCTAGAGAGCTTGTCTGTTAAAATTCATTTAATGAATATATCAGCCTTTGGAGGTCAATTTTATGAACATAATTTCCTCTATTTTCCTTCGGTATCCAGATGATAAAGCATGTCTTTTTTTGCCTTTCAATATCACCAATGTCATGGAAGCGTTGCGGTTAAATGCAGAGTTCGTATTTCCAGACTGCATTCATAAAGTAATCGCTGTCCCACTTATTGTGTACGGAACTCATTGTATGAAAATAGGACGCGTAAATTCAATCCATTCCATGCTTATTTACATCCAATCACACCAAGTGATCGCGAAGGTATTATAAATAAATATATAAAGTATTATAAATATAGAAGGTATTATAAATATAGTTTTATTTTAAAGCAATATTTCCAATAATATATAAAAACCTTTTTATTTCTATTGTCCTCTATAATGTAACAAAAAATACTAGAATATTATTGAATTTTTATATCCTACTGTTACGTGCAGTTCTTTTATCATATTAAGATTGGTCAATTGACGATGTGAGCCAATTTAGCAGACTTCCTAGTGGTGTATGTACCAAGAAAATATTGAAAAAGAACTCTCGGGTTTGCAGATGTTAATCTATGTTTAAAACAAGTAAGTGATAAAACAATTTGAAATACATTATATATGTACTATTTAACAAATAAGTTATGTATATAGAATTGGAACTCAGTTAATTCGTGTATGTAAATGTAGAACCAGAATCTGCTTATAGTACGTACGATTGTATCCGTATATTTACATATCCGTCCTTAAAGTTTGATGTCGTAACTATTACCACGTATGTTATTAAGAAATGTGTACACATTGAAATATAACTATATAAAACAAACTACTGTGGCAATCGCATTATTTTCTTCATCTCGGTGAATGCACAGTGATGTTACAGGCCCGGACGCAATCCAGCTTCGCTTAATTGAATTTAACTCTCACCTCTCATCAGGTTCAGTTGCAATCATTATAAGCTCCCTAAGGTAGCTATTTACAAGTGAGGTAAGCTAGCACAGGTTCTGAAACATAAAAACGCTTTCATATTCATACGCCTCGATGCCAGGGATAATAATGGGAACAACATTTATTATCAATTGTGTTGACTGTGACAGTACATGCTTTCACAAGAATTTGTAATGAAACAAAATATTATTGAATTTTTATATCCTACTGTTACGTGCAGTTAGTTCTTTTATCATATTAAGATTGGTCAATTGACGATGTGAGCCAATTTAGCAGACTTCCTAGTGGTGTATGTACCAAGAAAATATTGAAAAAGAACTCTCGGGTTTGCAGATTTTAATCTATGATTAAAAACGCGCCACTATGCGATGTTGAAATTATCAAGGTTGGTCAAAACGAAAAATGTTCGCACTCACCTACGCACTAAGATTTCTTGCTTTGTAGGTGGCAGGGACATACATACATATATAAAATTTAACAAACACCCGTGGCCCAAGAACAAATTTTCGCCACAAAAATATTTGCCTCGGTGGGGAATGGACCCCAGACTCCTCGTTCAGAAGGCGGGCTCACTACGAACTAAGTTACAGGGTCGTCAAACAAATAAAAAATATATATTATAAGACTACTACGTAAATAGCAGATATTTAGTATATATTATAGGTTATACAGGGAGCATTGTGAACAAAATCTGTCGTCTAAAACTAATATAGCAACTTGATATTTAACTTTGCATGTCTTATCTTACGTCAAGTGTTCGGTTTAAAATTGTGCCTGTAATAAAAATATAATTAACTGGTGGCGCCCTCCGACTTTGATCGGGTGAACAATTAGTTATATATGTATACATGACTGTTCATAATTTTCTGTTCTTTTGCCATAATTCGACATTCTATCATCTGTGCAATTACGTGTTCTCACTACATACCGATTTTCATTCAGATCGTTCAAGCCTTTCATGAGTTTTAATGGGACATCAAACAGACATAAATTTTTAAAATGGTCAAATTGACGACAGTGAATCATGAAACATTTGAGATTTATATAGTAGTATTAATGTTGCCAGCTGTCAACGTTCCTTGCCTCCTGTCGCGTATATCGACTATTATGTTTGTATGAGCTTGAACCAGTGCCGCGCGAGTAATTACGATATTTGCACAGCAACTGCACAGCAGACAGGCTCTGACACCTAACCGCGTGCCATTCGTTTTAGTAATTAAATTAATATATATTTTATTTCTTAAACTTCTATATACATCTTGTAATTACTGGGAAGTAATTAAAGTCCATGTTAAGAAGTTTGAAATTTTATTTGCTGAACATGTTACATAACACAAAAAAAAACAAAGCGACCTACAGCATTCCTATTAAATCGCGAGGACGTGTCATCCATCACAGGCATTCATTATGCAGCTTTCGATCTGGCACTTTAGTCATAATTCAGAAGTAATATCCGCGCAAAGATTGAACTGTGACGAAGACGGCCCGAGATGAGGGTCGACATGTGGATAATGAAGGTGTTATCGTAGGATTTGTGCTCGTCTCGCCATCCTCTACTCTGCCCGTCAGTGGTCTTAACAGTATATCGTTTCGATTGTAAAGGAAGTGTAAGAGTATATTTTTGGTTCGAATATATTATAGGAAACTCAAATTAAGGTTAGGATTTAAAGTTTGTACAATTCATTCTATCAACGATATCAATTTATCCTATATATTTCGTACTTCATGTCTTGTCTTATAGTATTTACTTAATTTGACATTTGTAAATCTGGATTGTAAACTAGACATAATGGATAATCGTACTGTTTATTGATATCAGTAGTGCAACATATGCAACACATTTACACCAATCGTTAGCGATTAGTGATATTGATAATGGCATATCGCAAGGTGGTACATAACCTCCTATTAGATTTTCTTTGTACATCAACACGAACTCCCCACATTTCACCTATATGTAGACGATGTTTACGTAACAGTATATTATAAAATTAAATGTTAACATGCAGTCTATTAATGACGGGTTCTTTGAGTTCCATGTTGGTGAAACCTAAAAAGTGAAATGCGTTGCTGCTAGTTGGTTAAAGATGATTGGCTAATATTAAGAAATATAATCTGCCATCGATCTATCGTGACGGTCCTCACTACATTGAGTGACACCATTGGAACCTTAGCTTTTTAGTTTGGCATTTGGCATTTCAGTCTTAGTTAACGGCCCCGTTTCACCGAGATGAGATGAAGAGTTGATGGCATTTTATGGGCATGGTTAAGAAGATCAGTTGCTAGTTAAGGCTAAACTCATGTTATTCGAAATGCTAGTAATATCCATAATTGATTAAGAGAACGGAATGAAGGAAGGAAGCTACTCCGACTCGTCCAAAGAATTTTTTAACAAATTGGAGGGTTTTCTCAATTGCTTTACTTCATATATACTATTTATTAGGTACTACTCTAATGTGATTTGGCTTTCTATTCGACAAAGACTTAACCCCAAGATAACTTTTTCTATTGTTTTCAATTCTGAACAGTTCGACTTCTCCAATTTATTTCAAGGAAAATGCTCGGCATACTTGTTTAAAACCTGAGAGAATCCATCGTACCTTAACTAATTATAAGGGCTATACTATCGGGTATTTCGGTAATTTTATCAACATTTAATTTATATTACTATGGAATGATGAAAATTCTTAAGTCATTTGTTGGCCTCCAACATAAGCTTACCGACTACCATTAGATGATAAAAACCAGAAACCGCAGATGAGTGTAATCTACAAAGAACATTATGAAATTTTGACCACCAATTTTTATCACCCATCCAAAAATCAATCACACCCATGTAAGTAGATTGATTATGATTCACAAAAGAAGTAGGAGTTAAAAGTTTACAGTTATCACGTTTTTATGTTTTGCCACGTATCAACAAATCTAAAAACAATCCAAATTGTTATTATCCGACTTATACTTTAGCCGCAGGCTGTTCATTGTAATAAAGTAAATAACTTTGAACGAAACTATTTCATAGACTAATATTATTCAAATGTATTACTCTAAAGCTTTGTGAAGCTTTGATATAAGTAGTTTGTCAATGGCAGACATATTAACTTCCAATGTTTACAAAATTTCCATTATTCCGTATAATCTGTTCCCGGACACAATTTTACGCTTGCAGAGTATTAACAATTTCTTGTTATCATTATCAACATGCTATAATGCCGCTTGCAGATTATTTTGTTTTTATTAAGTATTATAGTGTACAATATACCTATTGTTACTAGTTATGGCCATAAAAATCAGGTACTAATTAGAACTATATCGAGGACATTAGACAACTCTCGCCCCAATATATTGTGTAAAAGGGTGAATATCGCGTACATGTTTGCTTTATTACCTGCGTCATGCAATGTTCTATTGTTTTCCATAGATTGTTCGTTTAATATGAAAGGCGTAGAATATTCCAGAAATTAATATTAATAGCGGACGACAGAGTCTCACTTCGAGGCTAAATACCAGCGAGCAACGAGTGCGACTACGACAGTTTATTAGTGCAGTATAGTTTAGTAGTGTATATATATAGTAGTGTATATATATATATATATATATATATACATAACTCTATTTTAGCTCAGTTGATACATATTATGGCAATATTAATAACATTTTACATAGGAACATATCTGCTAAGTCTTAGCAATTTAAAGAGACATACCTAGCCGTTAAAAGTGAGCTTGAATATTTGTTTAAAATCTAAATATTAAGTTTTAACTAAACCTTCCATACTTTGTCAAACTACATTTTTAAATATGTGTGTAAACATTAATAAAGTCAATTGCAAAAATATAAAGTATATTTTTCATATCTCTATTCCTGTATATGGTTCTATTAAAGTATGCCATTGATTTTGGTATAGTTTTACCATAATTTTGAGATTTTCTTCTAGATTATAAAATATGACAATCATTTAATAGTATAATATAAGTAATAGTTGGTGTGTGGTATTGCTAATAATGGCATTACGTCATAAGTAATTGCCGGATTCCCCATTATGTAAATAATGAAGTCATGGTACCTTATGTCTGTGTAGCTTCGCCGATATTTAATTCAACGTTTAAACAACGCAAATATTATAATCACTTCGACCATTAAAATCAACATTGTTTTCCAGTTGATTGCTGAAATATTGAAATACTTGACTTAAGAGTACTTTGCGAATTTAACAGCACGTAAACATGTATGTAAACACAAATCCATATTAATACTTGATGTTGAGGATTCAACTTAAAATAAAACGGTCAAGGAATATTCCGAATTTGATGGAGACATTTTTGGACTGTATTTCGCAAAATGTTAAGCACCTACTTAAGACGACTAAAACGGGACTTCTTAAAAATCAAAATTTAATAATACGAAACAAGGACATATTTTTATCTGAAACTGTTATATATAAACTATTTAAAATTTATTGTTTATTAAATAAAAAACTTACTCTTAATATATTTTGGAGCATTTAAAGATATTCGGGAAAACCTAATAGAGATCGTGTGAAAATCGGTACCTTGTCAGCGCCGGCGGTGAAGTGTCGAGTGTAGCGTGTGTCGATGTGGGGTGATTAACAGGAGAGTTCCTCTTAGGCGGGGGTGTATGTTCTCGTCATGGGGATTTCTAGAATATGTCTAAGCCGTCTGAACATAGCCTTGGCATCTTTGTCAGGAACGTAAATCATCGATTGGACAACTAAGAACTTGGAAGTATAGTGCATTTGATTCGATGTAGCTCTTGGAAAGCCACTTATGTATTGAACTAAGGTAACTAGAAATCGCAATGGAGGTCAACGCATGTACCACAGACAACCGGAGGCAATGTAGCATGAGGTAATAAGGCATGAAACGGTTTTGAATGGTCTGTAAAGTGGCAGAATGCCTAGTATGCCTCGCGCGCTGTGTTCCGCGCCGTATTTACATATACGCCCAGCAAACATCGCAATGATGAGACGAGATTTGCGAGAAATATGTAGGGTGCGTTCAAACAATCATTCCTCTTCTGTCGTACGCTACGCTTTATTATTGGTTTAGTTTGATTGATGAAAAATTATATATCGTAATTGCTTGATGAAGTTGTGATTTATTGTAGCGGTAGAAACGCATTTTGGCCGGGAGTATAAATATAGGCACTTCTCTATTTTTGAGAAATAAATATTAATAGTTTAACTTCTCCGCTATTAGACCATTCGAAGCCAGTAATAGTTTTCTCATAGCACCACTATTACAATGTTAATAGACGTGTTATGTATTTAAATAATAAGAAAGTTACGATGAATAAAATATATATATATTTTTATATTTTACAACGTAAAATAGTATTTCCCTGCAGCACATAGAAAGTTTCTTGATACATTTAGTATACAGACGTGTATATTGAATGGAAATTGTTAAATTTTACATTTCCAAAAGACGGTATTATGTGTAATACAAAAAATATCTCGAACGCTTCCTATCTTTTGAACTTTTACGTACGTCTCGTCGTAGTGCGGTCATAGACTGAACATGTTTGTGTTCAGTCTATGACCGCACACACACATATTTATATGTGTGTATATATACTTACATACTTTACGCACTTTTGGATATTAGCATAGTGCATAGATCATTTTTGTACGCTCGAATGATATGAGTTCACGTGTATTTATATATTTACAGCGCGCGTGCGACGCGGTAAATTAGAGCCAGTCAAACGTATAAGTGCTCAATCTCCGTCATTAGACTAGAGTTGGGTTTACAAGTGATAGAAACCAGCTTATACGTGCCGCAAATATAACCAATCTGTAACTGCGTTAAGTCAATGAGTGGTGCGCTTAAAGCTTAGAATTGACCGGTCCGACATACCGGCCGGCCGGGCACGTCGTTCTCGCCAACTTTCTGAACGTCTTCTTACAACATCTGCCAAATTCGAATCGAAAAGTTTTTCTTTATCTTTAAAAGTCCAACACAGTAACGACTCAGGAGCTTATCTACTTCCAAGGATCAACTCCAACTTAGTTTCTGCAAAGTCGTTTCTAGACAACTCGGATAATTCGAGTTTTTTATTGATAATCCTATTGTAAGTTATTACTGACTATATTTCAGATATTCATCATCTCAACTCATAACCATCTTTATGCCTAGAGGTAAAGGCCACCCTAGATGGTATTCATCCGAATATTACTATAAATAAAATGTAAATTAAAGTATTACCCTAGGGCAGCGATTCCCAACTTGTGATAGGCGTACCCACAGGAGTTTGAGAAGTTAAAACAGTTAACGTAATTAACATTATTATAATGTATTACGTCTACAATATATAGTTTAATCTTATAACTAATAACTTACTAAGGTACTAGACCTTGAAAGAAACAAGACACAATTTAAGAGTAGGTTTAAGAGTAGGTGGGTTATTAGGGGAGGGGTACGCGTAAATGAAAAGTTCTATTAAGGGGTACGGGAACAAAAAAAGGTAGGGTAGCACTGTCCTAGAGGTATGTATAAAAATTTAAATTCTAGATGACTTTTTCTCTAAATTTCGGTAAATTTCCTATTAACTTTATGATCTACCCCTATATTTTTAAAAATCATATTTTGCTGTAATTTTTACTTGATCCGATATATGAACTGCCAATTTCATTCATCAGGAGCGCTAGGTTTTAAAAGATGCCGATGAAGAAAAGATGTTAGAAAGATTTATATGGAGTGGGTAATTTTGCGTGTTTTTGGTTTGAGTGTGTAAGTTTTTCGTTGTAAAACTACTATCAATATTAAAAAAAAAATATATTCCGGAAACTTCGAAATATGAATACACGTATATTTCGGTAATTTTGATATGGATAGGATTTGTTATCCATTTACAGTTCAAAATATATTTTTGTGTCAGTCACATTATTAACTTGTATTATGGGACATAATTTAGGATACTTATATTCCTGGAAAATGAGTCTGTTCCCGTGGGACAGGAAATAAAAGTGACCATCAACATTCTGTTAACAGGGCAACAAAACATTTTTGACTATAACACTGCAGCTGTTGAAAGACGAAGCTTACTGAGCATATTAAGTATGCTCGTATATATTATAGACAGAAGAGAAAAAATATTTTCATCCTAGTACTTAAGTGGACGTGAATTGATTGTAACTTCCGTTACATAAATATTCATAAGCTATCAAAAACGATCCTTCAATTTATAAATATTTAGCTTACATGGTGCTGCTCTATTACGAAGATCTGGTAACGGCTTCTGAAGATATAAAGTGGAACTTCTCATCGGACAACAATAATTAAGCCGTGTTTAACACATTAGGTGTAGCATATGAATATTACACAACCAATCAATCGTCGACCATTTCAGGGTCTGATGATTTATGTTAAATAAAAAAATGCAATTTCTTAAGGAATTGTTACAATCTAACCGTGTTTTGAACTGTTTGCCTACCTACCTATACCTAGTACCTTGCAAAGCTAGTAAGTACACCATTGAGATATTTGGGTCTACGAGTCACCATCTCATTATGTTGGATAGATAATAAAAGCAACAGTACTTCTTAATGACTAGTGCTTAGAAGATAACACTGAGATTCGCCGACAGAAACTATATAACGCGGAAATACCTCACAGATTCGTTCTGTTCGTTACTCTATTCCTGCTGCATATCAATGATGTGCTCAAGCCCGATGTCTATAGGTATTCAAGTGACAGCACAGTGATGAAGAGATACCTTCGTAATGCTCGAGCCAGTAAGAACTAAATACAGGCCGAAAGAGTGGCCACGGCCAACTTTTGAATTTCACACTTATGGCAGTGTCCGAGTGGGGCGATTTCACTCTTGTGAGATTTAACGCCGCGGAAACAATTACGTTGGCCGCCTCTCGATCATATATAGGGTATGTTTTGGAAAGTGTGAGCAGGTATTGTTCGAAATAATTCCCCCTTTGCCGTTCCTCCATCAAACAACTCCACGTACGGCGGTATCCATCTGTAGGTACTGAAAGTACCGCCTGTAAGGACAATGCCAGCTGCATCGTCTTTCAGTGTGCGAACTGTAAAGGACTAGTATAACTTTCTCGCTTCGTGTTCCCATTTACTCACGATGTGGGGGTTTTCAAGACTAGAGTGAATAGGCTTTTATAAGTTAGTGCGTTTAACATCTTAGATTTCAACACCACTTATCATCAGGTGGGATTGTTGTCAAGCATTAACTTATCGTATGTAATAAACAACACTAAACATGGAAAAATGAAAATCTTAAAAAAAAATGAACCGACTTGAAAAGAAAAAACTACAAAATTGTAGTAAGGGAAAAGTAATTTAATTAAATATTATTATACGCGTTTTCTTTTTTGAAGTTAACTGTACACTTTCTGCGTTTGTTTTTTTTCCTCTTCACTTGAATACTAAAGTCACCTAAGTTACATTCACACAAAATTTGTCCAATTTTAGACTATTCTAAATTGATAGATTCCATTCATAATTTGTACATATAGAAATGTATTAATGTTATTATTAATATTAATACATTTTCATAATAGGTACTCTGAACATCAGAACTACTAAAACGTTCTAAAATGTTTATTTCCCAGACACGGAAGTCGCGTCAAAAATCACACTTTTATGAGGAAAATTTTTCTGGTCGAAAACTAGGGGTTGTCGGGTCGGACGGATATCCGGCGTTGCCGTTCCTCGGACGTGATTCTTGAAGGCATGATTACCTCTTTTCCTACATTGTGAACGTTGAATAGACCAAGCGGCCAAGAAGTCAATAGTAATCCGTGATTCGAAAGACCCAAAACTTGATCGTTACAACCCAGAAACTCCTCGATGTCTTGTTATTATGTATTCTACGATTTCATTTCTACGAACGGTTATTTCTATAGATCTGAATGTTAATACGCGAAGAAAAACCTTTATCTCCCTTTTTATTTTCTGTTTGTCAATTGATTGACTTTTTTTTATAACTATCGACTAGTTTTATTGTTATAAATAAAAATATTTTGGAAATAGATAAAATTAAATTATGTAACACATTGTTTACGGTTTAAATTCGCAGAGTGAATTTGGAGTAAATGATTTGTGGTTGATTTAATCCCCCGCAGTGAAGTACATTTCAACAGGGAGTTTATTAAATTATTTTTGTTAAAAAATTCGGAGTGTAATACAAATGCGGATGATTTAAATTTGACAATGTCACACACATACTAGTATGCATTCAAGCAGTTCCAAAAGTAGAAATTATCTCTAAGTAATTGACATATAATACAAGACAAAATACTTTATTGTACACCAAAAATAAAATATGCACAGGAAAAATAAATGTAAAAGGCAACAATGGACGGTCTTGTCGCTTAAAGCTTCTTTTCCGGACAGCCCCCGGGCACTGAGAATATGTATGCAAAAGAATATGGGGTATGTTATAGTTATAATTTACAGTTACGTATAATGTAAGAGTAGAGGAAGAGAAAGAATTGAAAGAAGACTGAGAAAGAAACAATGAAAAATTGTTGACAATTAAAGAGATAAATAGCGCTCTTTGATTTGATAAAAGTTGGAAGCGTGATTAAGAGTACGTAATAAAAGGTTTGTTGTTGAAATCGTTCCTTAAGGTACTATGCAGCAGGGCGATTAAGCAGTAAAGATTAAAAGTAAAGTTTCATGTTTTACGACACACAGCTATTACGAGCCACATGAGCTTAGTACTAAATTTGGAAATATGGTTATGCATTTGATTTTGGAGATTTTCTCTGTAATATCGAGATAGCAAACATCAGCCTACTCAGATATTGGAAGAAGTACAATGAGGCTTAACGCCATTTTGGTAGGAATAAGTAGAAAGTATTGCAACCTTCAAAGATACCGTACACCAGTAAATACTCAACGACTCCCTTACAATTCAGGGTTTTTGACTTCATATTTATGAGGTATCTCAACAAATTCAAGGTTACCGACAAATGCTGCGAGGCTATTCTTCTTTTGCAAGGATCGTAGAGGATTCAATTATAATTGCTCTCGATTTTAGAGGGTTTACTTCATATTTAACTATAATAATTATTATTTCATATAATATGAAAAAGTTATTTTATTTTGTAGCGGGTACTCACGATACATTTTTATATGTTGCTAATATTTCGACCAAATTGCATGGATCGTGGTCACGGCCAAAGTGCGGTGGCGGCGCGGTTATTTAGGACAAACAAAACGAGCTACATCCCAACGTATGAAGGAACATATAAGCGCAGCATCAAAAATAACGACCCGAAGAAATCCGCGGTAGCCGAACACATCTTCAATTCAGGTTCTAACCACTGGATCGAATTACATAACCCTCAAGTGATCTCCTCTGAGCGAAATTACTTTCCACGTTTAGTAAGAGAGGCGATAGAGATCAAGAAACACACGAATAGTTCATATTTTTAAAATAAATCGAAAATGAATGCACAATGATTTATCGGTACACGCTCGCAGTTGACGTTATAAAACAAAATTAAAAAATTACATGCAATGATTGTGGTATACAAAAGAAGCTCAATAATGTTCAAATCAAAAAATAATACAAATTACGGTTGAATTTCGACTATTATTTTATGAAGTAGGAAATATAAATATAATTAGTTTCACAGGTCACCCATGTTGAATAATGTATAATAATATATTAAGTTTTTTATGAGTACTTAAGGTAATAATCTAGTACCTAGAACTTTGATCTTCGGTATGGAGGACCTGGGTTCAAAGCATGCATTCCGCGCATCTTGAATTGTTTAACATGTGCGTTTTAAATCTGACTGATAATTAACAAATAACCTATAATTGTCCCACTGAACCACTACTGGTACAGTGACTTTTTTCTCATCAAAAATAACATTTTAGCCGAATATAAATTCTCAAATTTCATACAAATGAGTAAATTAGGGAAAACTTTCAGGTTTGCAGATTTCCTCACGACATTTCCCTTCAACGGAATAACTGATCTTTAACTTCAAATACGTATATGAATTTGAAAAATTATGAAGTACCGGGACTGAGTAACCATTTCGAGCAACTAAACATGTCGAAGGTACATATATAACATTTTATGAACGTTTGCGTACTTCGAAAGACACATTAAGCAGCTAGTCCCGTTTATTACCGTCAGATACCAGTTGTTAAGTCATGTCAGAGGTCTTCATATGGCATTGGTATTTACGAGACTCTAAGCCGTATTAAAACATGAGGCAAAGTGTATTTATCAGTCTCCCTAATTAGGGAGGCTGATGCCTTCTGATGACCTGATAAGTAGTTAAAGTCAAAATGTTATCGAAACAGCAATAAAACACGTGTTAGATCTCGTATCTCGTGATTCCCTTGTGGTCAGTTTCAATAATCTATCTGTCCCATCTGTCTTCCCATCAACTGTCCGTTTCTATTTGTGTGAAGTTATTTATTCTTACTTATCATTCGTAACGATAGATTGTAGGAGCTAAAGACCAATTTAATTAATGAGTACATTTATATGTATTTAGCTTTAGTTATTAAAACGCAAATTTGCAGTGGCATCTGTTGTGCTTTGATCTTTTAACCAACTGTAAGAGATAGATAGATAGGTAAATAAAACGGATCTGCAAATTAACTCTGTATTCCTGCATTATTTGAATTATTAGTAAGAATGCGTAAAAATGTAAAAAGATAACAATGTTGTAAATGCTTTATTTTAAAAAGGTTATTTGTTAAATTTATGTTGACCAATCCATACATAAAACTGTTTACAGAAACAGTGACGTAATACATATTTATTTAATCTTTTTGTTTCCTGTTGAATAATTCTGTTACCTGAATAACTCGGTTACGTCATCCGGCCATACTCTGAAAACCTTCAAAAATAAATGGAAAATAAATTCATGCTCACGAATTTATAAATGTTCCTGAAGAAATAATTCTACTTTTTTTAATCGTCACATAATGAGCTGATGGCCCATCTGATGGACAGTGGTCACCACTGCCCATATGCATTCATAACATCAAAGGCGTCAACGGAATATTGTTGGCTCAAAGGGTAATCCGTTTCGTAACAGATTCTTCTAGATTTCTATTGATTCTAGAAGGAGGGTGGTAACTAGTATAAGTCATCATGCATGGTTACCGACGGGTTTAAACTCAGACGTACAGTCTGACCCGACCACCTACAACCTAGCGCCATTGCCTCATCAGCATCATTTAGCACAATACATCACTGAAGTATGGACAGAGTTTCTTACACTCCCTACTTAAAATGGTAAGTACCTATATAAAAAGGCAATTTATTTGAAAGTGTGAAATTTAATTTATGTACAACGCTGTATCTTGAAAGTCGAGGTAACAGTAAAAGTTCTGGTTAAACTTCGCGACTTTATAAGGATAATCAAAATCATATTATTATTTTGCAAGAACTTGAAGCTACACAGTTCCTACTAGAATATTTTAGTTGTCTCAATATTTACCAGGTTTGGGTTGATTTCATCTTTTTCGGTCATCAAATTTATTTACTCTTACATAGATTAATTTTTCGTTATTTTTTTCTATTTCTATTTCATTTCTAAACGCAACTGGCTTTGGAAATGGCTGAAAATTACTTTTGTATAATTATCTAGCTTATTTAAGTTCAAGTCGTTTAGGTTTAGATGAAGAGTAAGTTCTATTTTGAGGTAAATAAGTGACTCAATTATTAAGTGAAAAATTAGAATAACTTAATTTTGAAGTAACTTCGGAAGTAATTGAGCTATAATTTTTAAATTCTACTGCACGTTTATTATTATTTGGATTATACTACCGTTCGAAACATTGAGGAGAAAAAATGGCGAAAGAAACTTCGTCGCTTGTAATATTGTCGTAATACACCGAGAAATTAAATTCAAATTTAGCTATAATTTAACGGCATCGTTTCACTCAGGCTTATTTTTTTAATAATAGTTAGTTTTTGCGGCAACCAACGTAAAATATTCTCCTTACTCGGGCTTCTGTAAAATTTCGTAAACGCTTTCAAACTACTCGGTGGATGCTGCCTCGCCATGACACGTGCCCGAGCTCTCAGCGCTTACAACGAGGAAGCTCCTGGAACGCTTAAATTTTTCGCTTCTTATAACTATGACTTGGTACCCTATGATTATTTTTAATTCTGTAAAAAAAAAACAGCTCAAAAGAATACAGTTTCTATTGCCTGGTTAACTGGAATGAATGGTTCAAAAATTACAGTAAGAGTATAAAGTACATGCAATTTTTTTTTTTATGTGGATATTTATTTCAAAAGATTTAATAATAATACGTTTACCACAATCCAGAATATTTCTAGATTCCCAAACATTCTGACTCACCGGAAAGTTTGTTAGGTGAAACAGTTTGATCGGTTAAATCGCCTAGAAATACTACGGTCACTTACCATCAAGTGGGATTGTAGTTAAGCATTGATTTATAATAATTTAAAAAACAAAAACAGACGTATTGGGGATATAAAGATTGATTAGAATTATAGAATTGTAATAATATGAGAAAATTAAATATATATTGTAATAAATTTGTCTTTGATTTGATTGATTGAAAAAAAAATAACCTAATGTTCAACTATGTTGGATCGTAAGGAATTTTAATGTATTTAGAATTTAATAATTGATTACATGAATGTTGAATTTCAGGAACAATTTGCATAGGTACCATACAAGCATATAAGTTACGTAGTCGAAAACTGTGGTCGAAAACCTTTTAGTGAATTTTATGTTTATGTTCCTGCACATATTGATATTTAAGTGATATTGAATAGTGTTAATTGAATATTTTTTTATAATTAGTTAAACTATGTAGGAGATAATAAGTCTTCTATGAGACAAATAACAGACTAAGAATTATAATGAAATTAATTGCATTTAACCTATAGATATCGGCATCTATATTAAGTATATAATACAAAGTATCAGAATGAATATTGATTTTGTGTTACTAATATTTCTTAAATTTCTTAATTATGAAGTATACACCTTGAAATATAATATTAAGATGAAATTAATGAAACATTTTATACGCTTTGCACATTAAATATAAAACGTCGAACCCAGACATGCTGATTAACAACAGGATAGAGATTTTTTATTACAGCACTGGACAAACAAGGAATATATGTCTTCTCTTCTCCTGAACCACGTCCAAGTCCAGTCTATGTACATTGCCTTGTTTTTGAATAAGGATAAGCGTTCATGCCGTTGTTTGAAGAAAGTCTCTGAGCATTGTGCTTGTTTGCTACGTCTGTAGGTTGCATTATTAAATTGTTCCATAGCTATATAATAGCATAGTCGCTTGTAATCGTTCATAATCTTTAAAAAATAAAATATTGGCAACGTTGCGTTTTAATTTGTAAATATAATAGCAAATAAAACCCTGTATGCAAAATTATACTGGATCTTCCCGTGAATATATAGTGGGTATCACCTTTTATTAAATCTAGTAAAGAGAATAAACATGACATCTATGACAATAAGACAGGTATACTAGGAGACCTGGTAAACAGTCTTCTGCAATACATTCAAATACTAGAAAATTGCCCTCACTTCGTTTCAGAAAAACTACGTCTTAAGCTTAGAAATACGATTTGAATTGTTTTAGGACTAGGTTTGTACGAATTATGAATACATATATTAATGAGTAACTTTTTATTCTTGGGCGGATTGCAATAAAATGAACTTTAAATACTAAGCGATGCTTCCTGCAATACATTAGTGAAAACCATAACGAAATCTGTTAAGCAGTTTCTGAGATTAACGCGAACAAACGCACAGACAAACAGACATACAAACAAAAATTCTAACAACTATTCTTTTGGATTATTTTGCGTGAATAAAGGCCCCTTATAATAGTTTTTCTCCTACTATATCCTTCATGCACAGAAAACGAGCAGTTAGAATTTTATTATAAGTATTAACGATTATAAACATAGTATTTTTATTATTGCTTTAGTTTCACCTATTACTTTGTGATATTAATATCAACCATCGTCTCGATGCGAACATACAATTACATAAAAAATAAAAACAAATAAAATTAAATTTATATTGTGCTCAAAATATATTGCGCCTAAACTAAACCATGACTGTCTTTAGAAAAGAGCGAATTCTAGACGCGTAAAGCGTAATGCTGCAGGGTCGTTACATTAGAACCCACCAACCCACATAGGTTACTAGTGCCACATGAAAACGGTAGTAAAATTCATTACGGATTGAGCAAGGAATCGCGCCCCGTAAGCGGCTAGGAACGGAAAATCTCGGAGCCTTATACATTAAACTGGAAGAATAAATTGAAAGTCGATAAAACCATTCGTATCTACTTTCACGGTAAGCGGTCTCTACAAAAGTGTAGTTCAGTGAGAACTTTTTCATCACAATCTATAGGAGCATAGATTATGCTGATAAAGATAATAGATAGATCGCCACCAAACTATTGACTCGGATTATAGATAGAGATCTATCTTAACAAACGTCGCGGTTGATGACCTAGTGCTGAGCTCTCGTATGTTATTCCGTATTGAGAAGTGTAGAACAAGCTTGACACAGGTTAGATATATTAAATAAATAAAAAAAATTAAGATATGTTTTTGTATGATATCTGATCTGATAATTATAACTGTCATGGCATAAATGATGCCAAATCATCGATGAACAACAATTGCAATCGTTATAATTTTGTTGATTTAAAAGATGTGCTTCTTCTCCTCAATGTTAAAGTACCTTTTCGAAACAATAATCGAAGCAAAAAATAACTCGCATAATTCTATTTTCAAAATACTTACATGATTTTGAATTTGAACTTGGTATTAAATTTAGTAAACAGGAGGAATATATATTTATGTATAGAATAGTACATAAATTTATTATTATTTGGATGAAAATATCTCTGTTTCTAAGGTCAATTACGTAAAATCACTACGTGCAATCATTTGCTAAGAATTCATCGATTATAGAAGTCTTTGTCGAAGGCAAAAATAAATAAATACCAACGATTTTAGTAGATAAAGCACGTTAATGTAGATTTTAATTCAATAAATTAATAAATAAAGCAAATGCGATAAATTTGACTTACAATTTAATATACCGCAACAGTTTTTTTAATCCTCATTGGTTATACAAATTATACTGTTTCTATCCGACGCCTCCGCTTTTGTTATGCCCACTGCATCACCGTACGCCTCGAGAATAAAATAACGTTCTTCGCCATTGAGTGCCACCACTGTGATAATAATCCTCAACTAGGAACATCTAACGAATGCTTTCTTCACCATACATATGTCCTTACACCAATGTGTCCTTGCCCCTCACAACTTTTTTAATAATATTTTTAATAAATAATATTCATTCATAATTTTTAAGAATTTTCGAAGTATTGCTCTCAACGCATCTTCTTTCTCAATGTCCGCTAGTGGTGGTCGATGAGAAGGGGACAACGGAAATATACGGTTAACACTATTAATAATGATATAACACATTCCGAATACGTAATAATATCTAAAACATATTTTCGTTTTAGCTCATGCCCTATGTAACTCAATAAAGTGCATTAGAGGCATGAATGAATGCAATGAGATTATAATAGCGCTCATGCAGGGAGTGAAGACGTCGTGCGATTATTCAGTTTCATAAATCCTTCTCATTCTGGCGCGACAATACTTTGGATCACGCGCCATTGTCGAATGTATCGAGTGAGGCGATTAGGTACTCTCATACAGTCCTCTGTAATCTGCTCCGCTGAATAAAATCCTTAGCGCCCGTAAGTACAGGCAATGACGGTCGTATTTTAAGGCATACTTTACGTGCTGCGATTCCAAAGAGTAGACGGCTCTACTCTGATGTCTTACTGACTCTGGTTTAGTATTAAGCGCTGTATTGTTCACTTATTCGGTGAACAAGAAAGCTTTTACTACAGAAAGTAGGTTACGACATTAAACTTTACTGTACAGATTGCGATTGCGCGTTAAAAATTGTTGGGACAATTTTTCATTTCATTTGTGCTTGTATAGTGTAATCGAACAACACTTTTGTAATAAACTTTAACAACACACTAGAGACGTTATTGCTGTTTTCTATGTTGGAAGAATTTTTCCTCTGCGAAGTGATTGCCCAGAAAATATTGAGGTTTTTTTAAAAGGGTATAAAATTCTTCTTTTCGTGACTAATGTTTTTGGAGTTCTTATAACAATCGATTATTATCACAATGTACAAGAAGAACAGAATGAAAGGATTTATGCCAGCCATGGATGACTATGCTAAAGGCATCTGTAGGATTCCGTGTTGTATATTTAGTATTATTTACTGAAGAATATTTTATATGATTTATTGTATTATATATTTTAAGCCCATTTTAAACAACAACTAATTGTATACGGAATTCGTCCTTGATAGACAATCGTACTCCATGGGCGTGATCGCTATCTTACATGCAGTAAAATTCAATGTTACTTTACTTACCAAGGATCCCGTAATGCTTGTACCTTTACTCCTGTTCAAAGCGCAAATGGTTTGTATGCATATGAAAATTTAATGCACGATTTAGTTTCTTCATTGTTGTAGTCAACATCTTTTCGTTATATCAACAATCGTGGAATATTTCATTCTAATTCGTGAACTATGTCCTAGACTTTTCATAATCAAAAAGTACTTTTATTATGACATGTTTAATTGTTCATTATGGACGATTAATTTATTGTCCATTATGGACGAACACATCAAAAAGGGGGTAATATTAGAAGTTCCTTATATGTAATGTATATACTTGACTATTAACTCGCCCTCGCTTCGTTTCAGAAAATGTACTAGTTACGTATAGAAATAGTACCCACACCCGCATATCCATTATTGACGCCCGCACAAACCGCTGTGAGGTGATATTTATAAATAAGTAATACAAAAAGAAAAAAAAAGCAAACTTCAGTTAATTTGTATTTATTTGGCGTGTATTACAATTATATACAATATAGAGTACATACAATACAGAGTACATACAATACAGTGTATATACAAAGCAGAGGTAATATTAGATTACTTATGATATTTATTTAGTTACAAAATTTATGTAATGTAATACCGTATACAGTATTTTATTTTTTCCTTTGCTTTTATTGTATTTTATTTGATATTTGGTGATATTGCTGATATGTCTCAGTGGTTCAATATAAATCAATATTTTGTAGGCAAGATTGCGCGTTAAATAAGCACACATTAACGTAATTTTTAAAGTTGATAAATAACCAACTTTCATAATAAGGGAAATACCTCCGCGAAAAGCATTGTTAGGACAAGTTTACATTAAATTAGTAATTCACATAAGTGGATTTGTTGATTATAAGATTTTATCTAAAATACAACATATACAGAAAGGAATATTTTGGAGCTAAGTATATTTTAAAGCTTCGAAATCAATCTGTAACTTCATGTGACCAAATAAGTCGTAAACTATTTCAAGAAAATGCTCCTTGGTGATTTTACAAAGCTTTGTTAATATTAAGTTTCTCTGATTTTGTAAACTGCAATAAAAATAAATAAAGTGTAATTATAAGACTGAATGAGAAATCTTTCGTAATAAAATTGTACAGTATTTTATAATATTGTTACGAAGCTTCTCGAAGGATAGCCGATAAGAGAAGGTTGGCAGGCTTACGAAGTTTCTGGAAGGATGGCTGACCCTTCCAGTGAAAACAATGGAGGCAATAAAAGTGAAACGCAGGTAGTAATAAAATCTACATCTTATGCTTTAGGCCAAAGAGGCGAGATTGGCATACATGGCCGAAATGAGGGTGTTTACCTGACCCGCTATTGTTATGTCGATTTCCGGGAATTATTGTTGATGTTTACTCCCACGAAGGGCGTGGAAAGATCTGGAAACCCAGAAATCGATATAAATAGCGGGCAGGGTCGCCCACAGGGTATTCGGTTCTCGAATACAAAGCGAAGAGTTCTCTCCCTACGAAGCGAATACCTGAGATCTACGAGTGCAACTACGATTGTGAAGTGTGTGTGAAGTGAAATAAAGTTTCTGCGGAACTATTAAGGCATTTCACGAACCTAGGGATCCTGACACGTAACAATATACAAAAGCTTTTAAAATTAATTGTCTCTTTTTTTACGTACAATAAGTTAATTCTTGACAACAATCCCACCTGATGGTGAGTGGTGATGAAGTCTAAAATGGTGAACGCACTAACTTATAATAGTCTATTCACTCTCCTCTTGAAGATTCCCACGTCGTTTGTAACCGGGAACATCGACGCGGGCAGGTTATTTCAGTCCTTTGCAGTGAGCATAACAAACGAGGACACAAACCGCGTCGTCCGTGCAGGTGGTAGGTTCACTTCGAAAGGGTAGATACCTGCCGTACGTCGAGTTGTTCGATGCAGGAACGATGATGAGGGAATTAATTCGAAAAATTCCTGCGCACACTCTCCAAAATGTACCCTATAGAGAAGACCGAGAGGCTGGCATCCCTGCGCCAGTGCTCAAGGCTTTCAGATTGATTTCAACCAGATCTGGGTCACCAATGAGCCTCTTTGCTCGCCTCTCCATCAAATTTCATCTCCATCTCTCTTAATTATGAATTCACCTCCACAGATTGTAATTGTGCTTTACGAATTGTCGTATTTAGTCGAGGTTATTAAAGTTAAGTACACTATTTAATTTACTTTGCTGCATATTTTTCTCAAAGCGCCTTTGTGAAGCTCCCGGTCTGAGTGAAGTGCGTTGGCAGTGTCTATAAAATAATTTAATAAATCAAAAAAAACCTTCAAAAGGATCTATTTGTGTTAATGTTGATTATTTTTAACTAGAAATAATGTATCTCTGTAACTGTCAATTTTAATTTACAGCTTCGTGGTAAATTAAGTTAATACTAGAAATATCTATAGTATCGAAACTAGTAGTTAGAAGGACATTGCAGTCTTCATTTTGTCGTTAAGATTTGTGGTAAATACAGATTTACGAGAATAACATGATTTAATAAGTCTGCAATTTAACGTGGAAAATCAGTAAAGGCGGCGAATGCCGTAATCAGGACGGAGGTCAAAGTATTTAATAATCTACTTTCATTACAAAAAGGTGCTATATCATCTAAGAGAAGAAAAGGTGGAAAACTTCTCAGCTATTTTTTTAAATAAGATGACTTCGTTTCAATAATAATAAATCATCATCGTTGATCCGAATCATAAAATATCCCGAAATCCTAAGAAGAACAACGATTAATAGGTAGGAAATGGGTAATTTTTTTGATGTTTTCTACGAGTATTTGACTATTGCAGTCAATAATTAGAATTACCTATAATCATAGACCAAAATATTCTGCTCCTTGGTTTAGGTATTCTACTAAATGGGCACGTGCAAATAAAATAGTTTTAAAATTATAACGGAAAATTTAGGAAACGTTTTTTTAAGTTTTTAATTATCAAGGCCAGTGATAATTAAACCCCGTAATAAATTAAAGATTTGGACTACTATTGAATCCGAGTGCTCGTACAGGAGTTTTCATTAGATATCAGGTCCTCAGTAAGACTCAACTTTACACTTCTTTAGATTGGCACTACTAGTTATATTAATAATAGTAGAACGCGTATGTTATTTATGATATTCTTTCCCACTTACAAGACTATGAGCAGCAAACGTGACTATGGCAAATCAATGGAAGTGAGTAATTTTCCTTTGGATTTTAAGAGCCTTTATTTAATTATGTATTTTTTTAGTTTTGGGTTCAAGTTTCAATGATGAGAGTGGTGGAAAAGACAGCCTGATGGACGAAAATATTATTTTTTGTTTTTTTCTTAATACCTGTTTATATATTTTTGAATATTTACTATTATACGTTATCCATATTATTAATATTATAGAGAGAGAGAGAGAGAGCGAGAGAGCGAATTTTGTGAGTTTATGTATATGCTTAAAGTAATCTCCAGAACCACGGCACCTATTTGAAAAATCCTCTCAAAATTTGAAAGATATTTTATGCCATAAATAATATATATCCATAAATAATATATATCATATGCTATAAATAATATTTATTTTCGCTATTTCAATTTTCTAGTTACGATGATATTGACTTTTGAGATTAATGTGGATTGCACCTACGTAATTTCTACTAAGGTATACAATTCTTCAATCCTACAGAAATCGGAGCGGGCCGCTATTATATTCACAAATATGTATTGAAAAACAAAAATGTTACTTTGTGTAAAAACCCGACGAAAAACTACGTTTAAAGTGAAGGTGATCTATCTTTACTATTGTCTCAAAATGGTCGTTTCATTTTTAGCGGCTAGCAATCAAGCAGACGTCAGCTATCATAAATGGAAAATATCCTGATTGTCAGCAACAGGGTTCAGCTTTAGTTTCGAACAGTGCTTTTATTATTCATCAAATTCAAACATGTCTATTGAGTAACCCTTCAGTGTCCTTCCTATGAAAGACGGGCTTGATTTTAATGGAGCACCGATAGTTTTAACTGAAACTTTTATGCACTAAACCGCAAAACGCGAAACTTTTCCAGTAACAAATGTTACGTTAACTATTCACTCAGTACACCGACATGAAATTGAACCAGATAACAATTGAACACGTGAAGCACTTTTGTCAGTGTCGTAAAATTGGTTAAAAAATGTAAAGTATAAAAGTTTTGGTGAATGCCGCAAAATTTAGAAGAGCTAACGATCGGTATTCGATTCGACAAATTAAACCTTTTTTGTGTGATGTTCGAAAGTTACGTAATATTTTCACATATTCAGAAACATTTAAATGCTGGGAACTAAATATATGTACATGATTGGCGTAGTTGTAAGTAATAGTTTAATATTATCTTCAAAATTATATGACCACGTAACTTTGATAATAGTATAATAAAAGCAAGGCAATGAGATTTTCTCTTTGTCCGTAAGCGATTTCGTGCATGAGTGCTAAACGAAATTAGTTTTGGTTTTCGTTATATGATAGTCTAAGTGGTGTAACATTGAAATGTATTTAGCTGTATTTAACTGAAGTGTATTTTTTAATTTTTTAATGTGTACATATAAAAATTAAGTGAACACTTTCGGTCACTGGTGAATTATATAGTTGTTGTTATTATTAACCAACAGCTTGCCTGACTTCGTTCGAGTTCACCAATTCATTATTATTTACATTTAATAAATAGCCTATGTTCAACCAGAATAATGTATCTTTCAAATAATAATATAATTTTTCAAATAGGTGTCGTGATTTCAGAGATTACCTTACGCATATATACACAAACTAACAAAATTTGCACTCTCTCTTTATGATATTAGTATAGATATAGAATAGTTTAGATATCTAGCACACCATCAATGGCCATATACGTTGTAATTTTATGGACAAATTAAATTAAATATGTAAAGTTAGGCAGAAAAGTGCTTTATCTGAATAAAAGAGCTACGATAAATATAAACACTGGTGAAATATTTACAAACAAAGTATACTCAATGTTATTTTGCAGTTAGATAGAGGTGAAAAGATTCTGTTTATATTTAAGTCCAAAGCAGTTTTCTTGCTCGTGGTGCACTGCAGCTGAGCTATAGACAATTGAGGAGACATAAGGTCCTTTGTTTTGCAGTAAGTAGGGTTCTATTATCTAGCTTGATTCTGACGCGAATCGTGCACGATAGTAAAGATATTTGCATCTTTGGCTATCTATCTCTCCGCTTTCAAAACGACTTTGAATTATTTTTGATATCGTTGATTAATATTAAACTAATCAATGGTGAAATGTAAGTTGTGTTAATAGCTTACGATGTTAGATAAAAGTTTTTCGTTAAGCTTTGTCAAGAGGCCCTTGGGCTACTTAATAATTTCCAGCAATCTCGTTAGTCATTAACCCGTCCATTGACGGTCGTTTCAGAGATGCATCGTTAACGACAGCGACAGAAGTTTCAGTTCAACGCATCATAAAACTGACATTTGTACGCTCAAATACAAATAAGTGCCTATAAATACAAAACTAACCCTTATTTTATTTTTAACATTAGTGTGTTGGTGACGCAATGGTGATAGACGCGTTTTATTATTTTTGTTTAGACATACCCTGCCCGCGTTGTGTGTAGCATTTAAAATGGCTTGGTCGGCGAGAAAAATATATATTTCTATGATCAAAATCTATCTGTATTTACTGAATTTTTTAATTCATGTTAGATTATGAGTTAATTATTGAGAATAAATATGTTTGCACAGGTTTATTTTGGGATACAACCCTCAAGATCTGTTTTATTTTAAATCTTTTTGTCATTATTATTATTGTGTATATTTACATGGTAAATGTGAAGTAAAAATTATTAAGTTAAAAATTAAACAACTTACTTACAGTTTTAAACAGGTATTTAAATCAAAACTTAGAAAGTGCAATATAATCTACTGAAAAGGTATTTCTATCAACATTTCCATTCGTGAGACGTAGATAGAGAAATCAGCACTTCAGCGGAATATTTCTGTCTCCCATTTTCCATACAAGCGGCAATAAATCTCAGAAACTGGGACAGTCTTAACAAAAACGTAACGTCTGGTAGCCCCATTTCTTCGATTGCGGATTTGATATCCGCTTTATTTCCGTCTCTACAGACATCACGGTCTCTTATGAACCTTGTCATTGATAAGAAAAAGGTTTGGTTTACGTGCCCATACGTCAT
>PDGT01000004.1:9876168-9984390 GCA_003671415.1 Megathymus violae | reverse complement strand
CGTTGTTGATTACTACATCAATTAAACGCTATACGATTTTAACTGCAAATACACTTGGGTCTCAGTCACAGATAGTTCCCATTTAAGTGACCGTTCAATCGTGCATACGCTTCGGTATCAAGAGAACCAATTGGAATGTTTGTATGAAATTCAATTCGATTCAAAATTCGATTTGGTCGCTGGTAAACATCGAATCTGTTATGGGGCTGTATTTCAGGTTTCGATAAAAAAGAGACTTTTTACAGCAGTTTCGTTTCTTCGTCAATATTGTCTCATCTCAGAATTATTATTCAACAAGCGTCTATTAAAATGCTTTCTGTCTCTCGAAGAAGGCGTAGCTTTCGCGCATTTTAATGCAGCTACGTGGTACAGGAGCGAAGAGGAAAAAATATGTTTTACGATTACTTATCTACTTTACTTGGACATTATATATTGAAAAGTACTGATGGATTTAATCATTGCTGGAAATCTCAATATTGTTAGTTACAGTTATTGAGGTTCTTTTGTCAATTTTGGATTTTATTTTATTACCTCAGCTGCTAGCATGATTAATAAGTCTGTATACATTACCAGTTTTTTTTTTAATACGAGTGATAGCTAATGTTAGATGTAGTTTGGATAATGCCATATTTAAAAATCAATAATGGTTTTTATATAATTCCCTGGGGATTATTTTTGCTATACTGGCCAGGTTTCGCCAAATTTACACCTAATTTGTCTATTTCCATGTTATATATGATATTTGAAAATAACAGGAAAACACTCTAAAATTGCAAGTAATTTTAGAAATTTAAAAACTTTCGCGTCAGCTTGGATAGAACTTCTCCAGAACGCCGTAGTTTAACGAAGTGAGTCGTGAATTATTTGCAGCTGTGGGATCTTTTTGAAGGTTGCAATTCTTTCAGTACTTGACTATACTAATATTTGATATGAATTTTACTGAGCAACAGTTACATAAGCTTGAGCTTCTCTAGGATCTATGCTTTCGGTATATGTTCCCCACGATCAATCCGTCTTCAGCGAAATACACGAAATACTTCTGCTCTGCTATATTTTAAATCACGATTTCAGTATCTTTATATGATGCATGATAATGATCACTACCACCGCTCCACAGTTAACCTTTCTATACGCATTCTTAAACATTCTTTCGATTTTTATTATAAATCCTTTACTGTATCTTCTCTCCACATATTAAATTTTTTACCACGCCATGCCAACTCACTAAACTCGTTTAATAAATAAATTAAAAAGCACTATTTGTTTCTAATTACCTGCAATTCTTCTTTCAATTCCTTCCCTTCGTCTACACCTACATTATGCATATTTGTAAATTATAAACACATTTTTTATTACACACTTGTCTGGAAGATTTTTAGCAATAAGATCGCCTGCTGGTATATTTTATGTTTATTTTTAATACACATGTTTTGTTTTTGGACGATTAAGCATTTTGTATTGTATTGTTTTGTAAATTCCTCAGAGACGATTTCTGCTATTACGTCTGTTTGAGCACAAAGCAATATGTTTGTGACATTGAAAAATTTAAATCATCCGTATTTTGTATTTCAGTCTCACTTATTTCATAAATAATTCAATAAACTCCGTCTTGAAGTAGTTTTCATAGCGGGGGGATTAAATTAATTACAAGTCATTTACTCCAAACTCACTCTGCAAATTTTTTGTACGTTATTTGCAATTTCTTACTGATGATACTGAAGCTTGTCGAAAATCGGTTGAAAAACAGGAGAAAAAGTTTACAAAGGCTTTTTTTTCCTATATCAATATATAGATTAATACAGATAACATTATCGAGGTTTTGGTAACATTGACATGAGAAATACAGTTTATTTTTCTGTTTATGATCAACTCTGAAACCTTGTACTGTTATGTCCGGTATATTCAAGCCAGTGATAACTTTATGTTTTCATTTATATTATTGTCAAATACTAAAATCGAATAAAGTGGTGAATAATCTAAAAATAATCAAGTAATTATAGATGTTACATCGTAATTATAATTATATAATAGCTGCTATAATTGGTGTTTGTTGATTTTGAGATGAATTTGAGTCTTTAGTTTCCGAACCTTGGAACCGCCCCGGTATTATTTATGCATAATTAATATTTCCACATTATCTTATAGAGCATATCTATGAACCCTCGTTTAAGCGACATTAAAACTATTTTGGAAATATGATTAAAAGTAGTCAAACCTTTACAGGTTACACGTATACAACAGGCGCACCAATTTATATATAATATCATAAAAATTAAAGGGATACTTCGTACCTGTTAATAATATTCTAATAAGCTTAGCCGTTTATTTTCTGACATCGCTTAATCATTTTACAGAAAGCTATGAAATTATATTGGCCTCATTTTGGCGGTGACCTTTACTTTAGTTGATTATTTTTGAGCCCATCAGATAATTATGTACCTTGTAATTCATTAAAAAAATTATAAAGCACAGTGTTATTCTTTAAATTAAGAAAAAAGGTATAGAAATTAATTAAATTGACTTCATTCATTATACCTTGTGGCTCGTACTTGGGTACTCGTATTTTAATGTTTGTGTTTATATATAAATTTATTAGCATCATAATTTTCTTGCGATCTACGATTATATGTGCCATATAATAAAAATAAATTTTGTAGGTCTCCCAATGTATGCGGTATAAACGCAAGTTTAGCGTACAAGCGGAGCGAGTCGACACTTCAATTTTGGAACGACGTTAAATCAGATGCAACGTGGAGTACATTTAGGCCTTTACCGTATGGGGTGTAATCAACATCCATTCATCGGATTATGGCAGGACCGTCGATAACTGATCGGATATATCTACATAGGGACGATGAAATAATATATGTATTTATAAGTGATTAAATAGTTGTACCATTAACGAAAGAACTGAACGCTATGTTTTGATTATGTATAAGTTTTTAACGTATAATCTTAACCTTAACGATATGACCGATTGAGATCATATTCACAAAATATAGTTATTTTATTGAAACTATGATAAATACGTAATATTATGGTAGGTAATATTGTATCTAAGTTATCAATGGTAGCTATGTTACCAAGGGAACAATAGTAAGATACTAGTATTCCTTGGGACATGTTTGGAATACATATATAACATTGAACATCACAAACAACTGGTATTGATCAATTTGTGAATGATTGAACAAATATTGATTTGTCATATGTATAATATAATGTTGGCCTTGAATAGATTATTGGATCGTTTCATTGAGCCATTCAAAGTCACAACCAATTGGACTCAGGGATCTGTTACATTTAATTAGACTTACGAATTGCGGAGTGAAGTAAACTTTACGGGACAATATAATTAATTGGAAAATGTATTTGTGTAAAGAATGCGCGTGTTTTATAATAATTACAAATATGTGATGCGTCTTTGTAATTTAGACTGGTTTTAATTTATTAGGAGCATCTTATAAGGCCCTAGTCTCGTCTAACTGCAGAGGCCTAAAAGTATAAGGATAGTATCGATACTTCTCCAATGCGGTTTGTTGGAGGTATAAGGTGGACCTAAATGTCGGGAATTCCAATGCCAATGCGCCGGCATTCAGCATGTCTAAACGATTTCTATCTAAGCTATCGCTAAGTGTACTCCCAAAACACGGAAGCGTTTTTAAAGTTTTGCCACTAATGACCATAGAAGTTCTGACCGCGTCCGAAGATTAATTCAATCATAAATAGTTGATATGTGCCATTGGGCTATGAGCGCTTTAATGATATTTTGTATTTATGATCTCTATCACAGTTTTGTTTATAATAATAGCGAATAGCATTCACAATCTGCCTACAACGAGACCAGAAAGGCTAAGAAATTAAAGATTAACTATAAACGTCGACTGTAATAAAATTGTGCCTTCAATAAATTGAAGCCGAAGGTGTAATCGTAAAAACGCACGAAGCATGGAGACCGAACCCAATAACACTTAGTGAGGTAAAAAACGGTAATGTCAGAGCGATTTCACTTGGCCTAGTAAGTACAACTCGAAGGATATGGCCGTTACAAGAATTACTTTTACTATAGTAGACACGAGTAGAATGCGGCAAGGTTATTGAATTCAGAAATAGTTGTTGTCAAGATTTATTACTTTGATTAAGTTCAGTAATATGCAATGTGTTTCGTGTTGATGGATACTTGAAGACGTATGAGTACGTTATGAGTGCTGTTTTCTACGAGCGCATGTGTTGGTTACAAATACTAAAGTGTGCTTTATATATGAGTCAGTCCCAGATTTAGTCTAGTTCTCAGTTATGTCACTATAGTACAAGTCTTTTATTCAATCGAATAATAGTTTGTGTTTGTTTGTTTCTGAACAATATAACTTCTATGAGCTTCATTACAGACAGATTTTATGCTTCTGATAATTAATTATCTTTGCTTTTGTTGTTCGATAAAAGATATAAAAATTTATTTTTATGTTGTTTTCAAACGATTATATATTTTACTAACTCAAAATATTATCACAATGGTCATCATTACCGTCAAATTCATATTGTTTTGTATAAAAATGATAACTGATTAATTTTTGGCAACCAAAATTATTAAGTTTTGTACGAAATTTAAATATATATAAAAAGGCAAACAGAAAAGTTCAGTAGGTTTCTAACCTTTTTTTCTGTGTTTGTTAACTGACCTTTTTTATTTGGTAGCTACGATGAGCGTAAATAAAACGTTATTTAATGGTTGCGGTCTAAACAACGACCACTCTTGTATTCAATTTTATCATCGCGGGCATTATACGTTACAAATGTAACGAGCAACCACAATTTTCGGGTTCTTCATTTCGACCCAATCGCACAGATCATGGTCACGGCGAGATTCAATCGACCACTAGACGAACATTCGTTCCGTTAAATATTTGTAACTAGCGACTCAACCGAGTGGGCGATGGGAAGGAAAATTAGCCTTAATTACTCAAAATCCCCAGAAATATAAGCCTAAGCTCTCCTTATAAATTACTCTATTTACGTAATGACCATATAAAATTAATTGCGATATTTTTTTATGTTTTTGAACTTACCGTCATGCGAGTCGTAAATGTAGTATATATTCTTCCAGTCGTAATAATCGATTATGTCCAGTATGGCCTGATGATAATTCGGCACAAAGCTCATGGCGAAGTTGACGAAGTTCGTTGGCTTGAGTACCTGTGAAAAATAACAAATTAAATTTTATCATCAAATCAAAAGCTGAACAAACAACGTTAGTTTCCAATTTTAAAATACGAAGTATTGTACGGAGTTGTTGTAGTTGATATTAATTTGGTAGTAATTAAAAACTAGTGGGCAGATCATTAATATTATCTGAAGGGTTGATTCACTAACGCGTGGTGAAAGTTAGAATGGTGATTCCGCATGGATAAATGACCCGAGGTGAATAGCGGGAATTCGGTGAGATTAAAGAAAATAGCAAGTATGTTGTAAAACAAATTGTAAAAATTAAACTAAATATTGGACGGTGATTAGTTAAATGTTACATACATTTATTAGTAGCACTTTAATGTTTATTCCTCGGCTTTATATTTATCTAACACGGCTATCGCCATGAAAGAAACAAAACAATACTTTGGTGTTGACTAAAAAAGTCAACCTTTATTAATATAATAAGGGGCAGTCATGTAGTAGGGGACGCGGCAATGATATTATTTACACGATCACGTGTTTTCACTCCATATCTACCAATTTCCACGAAGATCGGTCAAACCGTCCTTGAGAAAAACGGAACAGATAGTCAGACAGACAGACAGACAAAAAAAAAACAAAATGCTCATATCGATGTCCGTGTGTCATAAAACGAATATTTATCATGAAATTTGCCAAAAAAATGGAACGTACAGACAGGGAGACATAACAGATCTATACCATCTACGCATTCACGTGTTCTCAGTACATACCAATTTTCATAGAGGTCGGTCAAGCCGTATTTGAGTTATCTCGAGGCATTCACGAAAATCTCACTAGATTTATATAATAGTATAGATTACAGTGAGTCAATAGACATGTCCGAACTACGTAGATGACGCTGATTGTATTGTTAACAGACGTTGTGTCTACACGAACAAACATTAAATTCAAAGGCTCTGTACTGTTAGATAAGTCCATCAACTATAAGCATTGGCTTAAAACAATGAGGTTTTCGTTATCTGGCTGTCAAATGCAGAACCATGCCGAAACGTGATATCTGCTCACGGTTTATGTAACTCAATCATTCGTCTATACGTCGTAGACACCTAAATTCAGTGTCATTCCTTTCATTTTATACGAGTCTTTTTAATATCCTGTTATCCAAGCAATGTATTCATTTACTTATCTATATCTATACTAATAAATAAAATTGGAGTGACTGTTTGTAATATTAAAATAACTTTTTACTACATGCATATGAATGTATATATGGTACATATATACAAAATAACATTTTTTTACAATTTTTGTCTGCCTGTCTTTCTGTCAGTCTGTCTGTTTGTTCCGGCTAATCTCTGAAACGGCTGGACCGATTCTGACAGACTTTCACTGGCAGCTAGCTGATGTCATAAGGAGTAACTTAGGCTATTTTTATTTCTACTAAATATAGTTTTTGTTAAATTCCACGAGGACGAAGTCGGGGGCCCAGCTAGTATGTAGATATATTAGATAAAAATTTCAATTTTATTTCCTACTAGTAAACCACTCTCGATTCTGGAAAGTTTATTCTTATTCATAAATATTAATTGAACCCTCATTTTTATGATCATTTAATTATTCTATGCTCAAGAAATTTACATCTCTCATAACAAGAATGCGGACCAACTATAATGCAGTCCTATATGTAGCACCGTGTTATAACGGCACGATATAAGAATAGGGATATTTGCAACACACACACATATATATACTCGTATTAATATATAATGTGATACTCGCATTATTGCCAATGGATGACCTATAGATATCTCAAAATCTTGTGACATGACATTTTACGAAAAGGTTTAATGAATTTAATATTAAATAGTTTGTATCTAAATATGTCCTCCGAGAAAAAAAAAACACGATTTTACAAATAACAAACCCGTCGCACGAAGCTCGGTGTTCAGATACATTAATGATAATATATATATATATATATGTGTGTGTGTGTGTGTGTGTGTGCGTAGTATATACTCTATACATGCTTTAACATAACAATACAAGAATTATATTTGTTCCAAAACTGTACAGATAATTAGACGGTCTCTTAAGTAAGGTTAATTTCCTCCAGTAATGTCAACAGTAATATTCTTCAATACTTTCAAAAGAATTTTTATGTCTATTGCTATTAAATATTCAACAGAGCGCTACATCGCAGTTCAGCCAACTGATTAACAAGGATGAATTTTAATCCCATGATATCCCTATTGTTACTTTGTTTCAGTTGCATATTAATATAAACTTTAGATTATCAGAAACGTCACATAAAACATGAAACAGCAATAAGAATTGTTAGACGACACAAAGCGGCCATACTGCGGGTCGGAAATTCAACAAAATCGTGTAGGAATGGAAAAAATCTACGCGATCCGGCTTTCAGAATGGCTGGTATTATTTAATTTGATAATTCCAGAAGCCGACTCTTATGTGTATAATGATTTTTATAATTAACTCTGTGCTATTACTATTTGTACATATTAATTTTAATATTTCGCCTTTATAAATGTTATACTTACTGTTAGATACTTGAAACGGGTGTCTGTTATCGTTAAATAGCTACCATTTATTATTATAATCATTCTGTTTTATTTAACAGAATGCAAATTACTTCAGTTACAGATTACACATATCTGTGGTGCTTCTGGGCGTGTTTCTTTTCGCTTGTATTACACGAGTTTACGCGCACGTGTGCGTAATGTCTCTTTTTTTACTATTGGATTTGTTTTAGTCATGTCGATGTATAGGGAAGTAGGTATACAAAACGTTGTAATAATACACGCGGTATGCGTGGCCGATAAGTCTGCTCACTTTACTAGTTGAGCGGAAGGAGAGTTGAAACGTTGTTGCGTAATAAGAGAGACTACTAGCCATTAAATAAAGAAGAGTGTGCGTCGACCGCCAATGTGATATATGTGGATTTTTTTGCATCAATAACCATTGTCCTGTGCTATAAAACTAAATGTGAAATGTAGTCTAAAATAAATGCCTCTAAAAACTATTTTCAGAAAGTCGCTTTTAAGAGCTTTTAAATGACAGTGCGTTTCGAATTAGAACTTAAATTGAATACTGAATTGTGAAGTGACTAAATGCTGCAGAATGGAATAGTTTATTTTTCGATTTTTGAACAGGCTGCTCTCGTGATAACCAGTTAGTATGACTAAATAGTATACAATAGGGAATTATAGAATGTTCAGGGAATTTTATTTGAAATTGATTTATACGCATTTTTCAGCAATTACGTGCCAGGAGATCCGGTTGGAGACTGTTTGGTGGTAAAGACACCAGCGGCCTAGATAAAATGGATAAACATAGAAACCGAACGTTGTTTGCATCCGTTTCCGTGCATCACAAGCAGGAGAGGTTATTTTAACCTAAGGATTAAACGAATCACTTGCGTTTGCGTCGCAAGGCTTTATCTCTGTCTAGAATATCTTTGTCGTTTATTAATAACTAACATCAGTAAAAGGGACACATAAAGAGGTTATAATTATTTTAGTAACTTATGACATAATTTATCAACAAACGACTTGAATATTCAGGACGCGAGAATACTTATGCCTTGACATGTTTTACAAATAGGCTATTATTACGAATATTCTAAACTAACACCAAATAACTTAGAGGGTGATTTATTACTCGACGCGGTATACTTATTCAGTCACCGGCATGGAACTGGGCGTTCCTTCATCTATTTATGTTTTCGAAAGATATTATAAGCAATATTTTATGAGACCTTAGTTCCTCGTAGATCATTTGGTGGATTTGTGTAGCATAATAATCAAAGGGTTTCTGTAATAGTTGTTGATAATATAACAAAAACTTATGAAATGAAAACTGCCAATGTTCTGCAAAAGTATATTATGTAATCAAATACAACCTTAATTTATTAAATCACAACAGGTGATGAGGACGGTATTTTACATATTTTATATATTCAATTTATTATAATTTCAAGTATATATAAAATACAAATAAAAAAATATTTATCCATTGACATAAATGCCATAGATTTCTGAAAAAGAAACAATTGAAAACACAAATCTCGAAATGCGTTAGATAAATCTAACATTGTAAAATTCGTTTCTCTGCTCTGTGCGGCTGATTCACCAAAGGCTATTTATTGTATTTGACAGTATGAGTGTAAATATAGAATGTTATATTTTAATAATGTAATCTATATCTATGTATGTCTCTAGTAATAATATAAAGAGAGAGTGCGAATTTCGAGAGTTTGTATATGTGGAAAATAATCTCTGGAACCATGGCACCTATCTGAAAAAATACTTTACCATTTGAAAAGTACATTATTCGGTATGGACATAGACTATATATGCATGTATATATATAATAATGCATTGTTAAACCCGCACGAAGTCGGGACGGGGCACTAGTACATATTATAAATACATTGTAGCTTTGCACTCCTTTAAAATATAAACTTAAAGTTTCAACTTCTTCTTAACTTTAACTTGAGCTTTCAAAAGTTCCCTCGTTGCGTATTAATATAGATCACAATCATAGCCGTTGAAGTAAATGATTGATGTAAATAAGGTTCCCAATCTTTATTGAGTTTAATTTAACTTTCAGACTACCAGCCAAATCTTTTTTTGTTGGATACTTGCACCTACTGCTGCTTGTCTCTTGGCTACTCGATTTGATTTTGACTGTACACTGCCAAATTGGTGAGGATTATTGCTCCGCTAATTACTACTCTCCATCTCATCTCACAAACATCTCAGCTAACAAGGGAGGTTTGCTACTGGCTAGTAACGCGACTTTGACGCAAATAGTGTCGGTGATGTGGTACTCGTAAATTGATTTTTCACCAACGTTGGATAGCTGCCGGAGATGTTTTAATAGCGAAAATTCTTTATACTTTAAACATTTCCCACAGATTACATAGAGCTTGGTATCTTTTCAACATTTCCCTGATAGTACTTAAGTATAGCGCGGTGACTTTAAATTATGGAGTTAAGCCTGTGTATTACTTCAATACTGAACTTAGTGTTATAACTTGCGAGCAACTCGGAAATCGTCACTAATACCTATATCAACTTTCATGCTCTAAGTATTATCAGATGGCGCTCAACTTATACACTTATCGTCGTGTCTGCACTCTGCCTGCTGATCTAGGTATTACGAGTTATATTGCCAAGCTTACTTTGTATATGAATGTTTATGCGGGACTTGGTTGTTATGACAGCGTGATTATGTGGTGTATCCTAAGTATTTCAACAATGGTTGCAGGATAGCAAGAATAATCATTATACTGAAAGTCTTTATAATAGTAATCGTTTTCTTTTTAATTGCATACAAGTCCTTACAGGAAAAAAACGAAACTCTTATCTGCCTGTTTGCACGACTTTCTGCGAGTCTACTGGATAGAAAAGACGGCCGTGTATCAAAAAAAAATATAATTTTGGAAGGTAACTTTGCGGAGGGGGATGAATTACCATTGCAGTGCGTTTTAAACGTTTAATGCAAGAAAAATTTACAGCTTATATGATATTTAATAAATAAAAATATTATACATGCTTTATACAAATTATTACCATAAAATAAAAGTTACAGATACGTGAAAATTCCTATTTCCCCATATGTTCCAAACATCCGAATCTAATGTGAATAATACATTGAAGGTTACTCTATATTTAATTTTCTTAAGAATATGATCTATGGTAAATATGTATCTTTGAAATACTTTTATGTTCTTTTCTATTTTTCTTAATGAACGAAATAATCGTATAATCATTCAAATACTATTTAAAGGTTTACGATATTCATTAGTTCTGATTACCAAATTAACTTAAACAAACTTACCTACAAATCTTATTATGCTACGAAGCGTACCATTTTGAGAAGAGTAATCGCAAACTACTTTAACTCCATCTTTAGAACAGGGATAAAGTTAAAAATTTGTTTTCGATAAGTACTCTAAAGATAAAATGGCACGATGCAACTAGTTTAATTGACAACGGGCGACTTTCAGGAATCTGAACTAAAGTACCCGACGCTTCAATGTTTCATGGAATTTGAAGTAGTATTAAAGATAAATTTTTTAAACTGGATAGTGTTTGAAGCATTCATATGTTCACAGACTGCGTACTTAATAGCGTTAATTAACTGACACAGCTTATTAACAATTTTTGCTGTGTCTCTTCTTTTTACAGTTTCGATTATTTAATATTGTAACATAGTAACGGGGTTCGAGTCAGTAACATCCTAACTTATAATCAGTATCATCCTAATTCATACTCAGTATCATCCTAACCTATACTGTTCCACACAAGTCGGGCTTTTCACAATCCGAGAGGTAAAAGCACAAAGTGTCCCATGCTAGTCATGTATTGATTGGCGACTTCAGAGAAATTGGGCATCTTTATATAGAAATATTGAATGTGCATTCGTTTTTAGGGTAATGCACATCCCATTTAAATCCTATAAATATTACGTCCTTGAATGTTTGTCTGTCAGGCTGTCACATACGATTGTATCTAGATTTTCTTGCAGAATATTGAAATTATGTACATTATATGTTAGTTGATATGAAGTTGAAAAGTTAAATTAATTGTGAAGCTTATTAAGAGTTATATAATGTTTTTAAATATTTAAATACATATTTAAAAATAATTTAAAATGCAAAAAAATACCATTATTTACACGACTAATCAGCTGAAAATTGTAAAAGACATGTTGAGTTAAAAAATACTTTTAATAACGAAAATCGTATTTTTTTAATTTTTACACAAAATAATAAATATATTATAAAGATATTAATAGTTAGGTGTTTTCAGCTACACAAATACGAGTCGGACTAGGTAGAGTTCGTATTTAAATTATCAGTATTATTGTTATCATTATCGTTTCTAAAAGATGCTTTAAAATAGAGGAGAAGAAACGGCGAAATAATTCCTCAGCATATGTTTTTACGACAAACGTTTAGTATAAAATCGATTATATTTGAATATATTACCGATAAGTTAGGAGAATATATAGTTTTTATGAATTATTTGCCGCGTCTTCTCACTCTGCCCGTAGTAGGTACATTCCCACCATGGCGTAATTTCACTTTTGCTGAGTTTTAAAAATGTACATCAAATACAAATTTACAATTTCTTTAAAAAACTACCATGATGAGGACGGGCTAGGGTATGAAGTTTTTGAACAAAGATAACTGTTAACGGCGAATTCCGATTAGATTTACAACAGTCTGTAGCGTTTTCTTTGATGTAAGGACATTCCAGAACAAGTTTTCCAATAAATTAGGCTCGACCCTCACTGACGCGAATGAAAACGATATTTTGAGTTCACAAGATATGTAAAAAATATACAATATGTATGAATTATAAAAAATGCACAAAGTGAAACAAAATAAATTTTTTCACTTTTTATATAATATATTACTATATTTTGCGAATGTCGTGCCTTTTTATTAGTGTTTAAATTTATGCAAAATATATTGTGCACGTAAAGATTAATGTGTATCAAATTTTAATAGGTCACTTTGATTTATTTTATCTTGTCATTCTTGTCAAAGCTCTAATAAAATTTATTCACTGTTGCATTGAAGAGTAGGCGAAGATTACTCTTGTTAATTCTCTGTAAATAAAAATAATCCTTGGTTACCGATGCCAAGTAGTAGTCGGTAAAACTAGTATAGGCCGTGGGGTAGCATTTCGACACTTGTTGTCCTCTTAATCCTTCAATAATCCAGACTGACAGCATGGTAAGGTATGTTGCGACATCATTTTACACAGAGGTTCGTGCCTGTATTTCGCTGCAATTCGGTTGGAACCTGATATTATAACAGAATACAAGCATACCTACTACATCTAATATATTACTTGGATATTTTAAGGTTGCTTTAGTACATTTGTGGTTGCTCAGTATGGCCACGGTACACTAATTTGCGGTTTTAGTAATAAATGTGTTGCGTAATATTTTTAATGTTGTAGTAGGTTGAAACTGTTCTCCAAACTTTTACTACAAGCATTATTGTTTTACATTGCTGTGTTGAAATCTTTATCGTTCAATAATTCAACATTTTTCCAGACATTCGACGAAAATCAAGACTTTTATAAGATTACTCGCATCTCTGTGGCTGTTACACGTCCTACGAGACTATTGTACTGGAAAAATTGAATTTAGTAAACATAGTTTTGTGTGTCAATTACACACATATGCAGTAAATAAACTAATTTTGCTTTAGGGAATTAAGTTTTGGGGATAATAAAAAGAGATTTTTGTAATAATACCTTTGGACTAATAGTGTTAAAGAATATTATTTTATCTGACAAATTTCATTCGTTTATTTATCCTATAATACGAACTATTATAAAGGCTTAAAAGAATAACAGGTTTTGGTTGATGACGAAGCCATTAAATTCAATGGGGTTATAATAAAAATCTTAAAGATGGAGTACATTCGTTACGTGTATTCAATTTTTATTGTACCATAATAAACTCACCGATATAGAAACTTGGCCAAGTACAAAATAACTTTGTAACTTGAGTTTTTTTCATTTCACCGTGAAATATATTTAGACCATTTACATTTTAAACACATCCAATTAACGTTTCGACCAATCTTTGACGTTATCATATTAATATCCTTAAAAGAGACCAATCTAGAGCCCTTGTATGGGAAATGCTATACTTTACCTAGGTAAAGCACAACTAATACACGAATAATACACAAGTATTTTTACCTCTTTTATATTGTAATGTTATTATAATCTAGTCACAGTTTTAGAGGATAACAAAATATAACCTAATTCACGTAGATTTTTTTAGTTCCGAGTCTAGCCATTCAGAAAGATTACTGGCATCTCTAATATACTGAGGGTAGAACTTTAGGCGCTCCTGTTCATTAAGTAAGCTCAGGAAATTTTACCTGCACCTTAGACAGACCGTGACAGAAATTACACTAATAACTGAATTATGCTAGCATATACATTTAATATATCTGTACAATGACGCCCAAATATCAAAACATTAAATATCATAGTTTTGTATTTAAATTTGCGACATATGTCTTGTCGTGGCATGTTATGTTCAATCTGCTGAATATACCAGTAATTACAGTTCCAAACTCTGTCCAACGCGAGTTCTAGTGAGATTTGAATGGTTTTAATTATAAAAATTTAGTCTATGTAAAGATTTTATACTACCAACGTATTCGGTCTTTTACTGACGGAGTTATTTCAATCTCCGTGACGGAGACTAAAATAACAATGTAATTTCCAAAGGATTAAATCTTCACAGAACTCCATAAATCTCTAGTAAAATATTCAAATTATCTAGCTAAGCTGTGTTTATCTCATAAAGTCTTTCACCTATTTTAACATACTCATTTACATACTCAACACTCGTTCGATTTGCAAAATATATACTACCAATAAAATGATAAAATTGTAATTACTAATAATAAAACTATAATGGGACTAAATCCTTGTATATTTTTTTAATTTTAATGTACATATAATTGTAATGTACTTTGTTATCGGTATAGAGGTCAAAACATATTTTTTTGGAATTTTATTTTCGTCTGTGGTCACGTATCACACTAAAATCTGATTCGGATGATACTCGGAATATTAGTAACTTATATTATGGGTCGTAAGTGGATACTTTTGATAGCAGGAAACAAAACTGTTCCCGCGGAATAATAAATAGGAGTTAATATGAACATTCTTTTAAGTGGGTAGTAAATATAATTTTGAGCGCTTGGCTGCAATTGGTGAGTAAAGGCTCTCTCAAATATAAGCACTAAAATTTAACCATAAATACTTAATTTAATACTTGTAATCTTTTTCAGAGGAAATAAAGAAATTATTATTTATTTATTTAGTTAATGCAATAAATTAATGTTTCTGATTTGTAGAACAAAAAAACTGAAAAAAACATTCGACAATATTGCGGCTGCTATTTCTTAACGTAAGGCGTAGGCTTTTTGAAGTTTAGCGAGGATGGGTTACTAATTATTTATAATTTAATTTCCTTTTTATATGCATTACTTGATCTGTTTTTCAGAATTTCAATTCCTCATTGAATTGATTTCAATATATACAGATGTACTTTATTATTCAGTTTGCGCTGTACCATTCCTTGCGGATTATAATAATATTGAAATTGTATGATCTCACCAAATTATTACAATTCAAATATAATTATTTAATTTAACATTTTTTACCAGTGATTTGGTCTCGACAATTAATTCAATGCAATTAAGCATTTATTTAAATTTTTGTCTCTTATATACAACTGTTCATTTCAAGAGTGTGAATTTTATTACGGTATCAAGTGACTGTTTTGTTTCGATTCCTAGGGATAGTCTCTATATATTAGCGACAACTATAAAGTTGGCAGACTATTAAATAAAAATAAAGGTAATATAAAAACCGTTCAACCTTTTTTGCTACGCGGCCAGGCAACATCTTATCGTGTTACTCTACTCTGTTCATATTTTTCGTATGTGGTTATAACTATGTCCCTTTTCGTATCGTGAAGGGGCTTTCTAATAACAATTGTTTAGTTTTAATGCATTATCGGCCTACTGCAAGATACTTGTATAGGTACAAAGTAATCAAGGTGAATGATAAAACCCATAGTCCATTTAAGTTCAGCTAGATGTTGGAAAGAGTAGATTTGAAATGACATAGTAATAAATAAACAAAAAAATTAAATTGGTTAAATCCAGTTAAAATAATTTCAGTGTTCTGTTTGTGAATTAATCGTACAGAATACTTGATCTTTAGATGTGAGATAATAGTTGTCATAAGTCTTCTCGTGCGTTGTATTATAGAAGCAATAAGAAACAAGCATGAATCGCTAATAGTCCGCTGACTCACGATTATCTTATGAATATATAAACGACAAACCGATGATTTCGTGACGTGTACTGTAACATTAAATTACAGAACTTGGCAATATTAGCGCTTTGTGCTTAAATTCGGAATCGGATTTTCCCACTTTATCCCTTTCAAACACTTGTATACTTAATATAAATTTGGATGTAGGTAAAATAAACAGCCTTGGCAATTTACTTTCCATTACAAAAATAAATTAAAATCTAAAGAAGATTTCAAAAACAATGTTAAAGTATGCCTTAATAAAATTCTTGGTGTTGGTATAAAATGTGTAATTACTTAATCTTATTATGTACTCTATAGACGACGACTCGAGTGTTGAGGAGACTTAAAACTCCACAAATGAAATAAAGTCGCAATAGGTACATTAATTTTATATAATCTACTTCTTACCTACTATTTTCACGACGTTATCAAGTCATAACTACAGAAGAGCAACTACAAAGTTCTACGTTATACAAAATTAACGGAAGTCGGTGAGCTATTACAGAGGAGTCTTAATGGAGTAGCCGAGATCCTTTCGTAATATAACTGCGATGAACTCCGCTCAAATACTGAAATGTGAATTTTAATGAAAGGCGCATAACTTCCGAACTTTTAAGCGGCGATGGCAGTCTTGGATGAACTGGACTAGACCATGGAATTGCTTTCAATTTTACAAGACTTATAAATTATTGAAGAATGAGTATTGAAAATAAGTTTAAATAATAAGTAAAAGAACATCAAAAGTTTGAGTAAAGTAATTTATGGCATTTTGAAAATAATTTTGGTTTTCAAAAGAAAAATGCATTTTCAGCCAGATTACTGTCAAAACGGAAAGTAAACTTAGAAATCCGAGATGGTGGACTTTTTTTTATTTTAAAAACTACCTAGCTCTTAAAAAAAAACCTGTGAAATTGAATGATTTAAATATAAAATATAAAAAAAATTGACAGTATAATATATAATTCTATTACACTTTAAACTAATTATATGAGAAAAGACTTATATTAGATAGACACTGATAAGCGCAATCAAAGCCTCCGAGACACAAAACAAAATAAGTAACCAATTGTTTTTTACAATGAAACAAATTAGAAGGATTAGGTTTATTACAATTAAGTAAAATCTATTTTTTTCCTTTCATTCTTTCTGACTATTCTGAAACTTCGATGAATTTTCCATAGTGGGCAGTCCTTGGGATTTACTGTTTCATAATAGGTACAGGCTGTCTCAAGAGTTGCGCGCTAAATTTGCTTATAAAGGTTTAAATTACGAACGACTGTTTTTTTAACGTACATGAAAAAGGATGCATATTTTGATTTAATTATCCTAACATTATGTTAGTAGTAAAGTTATATTAATTTCGCCGGTAGATACTGCCCATTTTCATATGTGCCTATTTTGTTTGTTCTCCCAAAACTGCTCATGGTAGAGACTTGTAGAAGCGATGGCTTACTTTGCTTTTAAATATTTAAGTAAGCACCATCTTATAAAAAAAAAAATTCAAGCTAAAAACAATTCGATACGAAGATACCGTTGAAATTCGATATTTACCTGAAGTTTCTATAAAAATCTTAATTTCTATTTATGTTGAGGTAAAATTATTTACAAGTTTGCGGTAACCGCTGGGAATCTTGAAAGATTTATAGAACGTCTAATTTTATGTTTCATAAATATTAAGAGTATACTTTGTAAATATATAACGGAATCCATATCCTCAGCCCTGGTGATACCACTGTGTCTCAACCATGGATCAGACATATTTTTATTATACCAACTCTACAATATATGTTGGTGCACAAGTATTGCACCTTAACTATTGAGCCTAAGCAAAATTAATTTTGTATTATTTCCATATTCAATCGCAGTTTTAAGATCTGCTAATATTAATTGAGTTTTGTGGATGACTACATGACACTTTGGCATTACACTGCGGTTTTTAAATCCGCTTTACCCTTAATAATGATACCGGGTTTTAGTATCATCAGATATGATGGGCGCAGTCATTGAATTTCAAAATACTTTAAAGCTCACTCGACTGAATAACATAACCGTAAATATCGATTCTTATATTCGTTAACCTTACAAATTAATTTAATGTTATAAGCCTGAATTTCTTTAAACATACCTTCTGATATTTATCCTTTTAAATCGAGGTAGAATCCGCAACTCACAAGAAATTTAATTTCAATTGAGCGATCCTCAAAAGAAATTTATTTAATTTGTAGCCTTTTTACTAATTAAGCGCAGACGTAGCCTCGGGCGACTGCTTACATATCTCATATGTGCAGTTAAATGGAGACACATTCAAATTAATGAGTGAAATATAATGTTTGGTATATTTCTAGGTTTACCTACAGCCGTTTTAAATAGCGCATCAGGTCTGTTTATGCGTGGAAATATTATCATTATAGTAAATACAAATTATTGTACAATTCACCTAAACGATTTTGTGACCTAAGTATACAAGCTTCACAAGATTGCCAATATCTGATTATGCGCTTATGTATTGAATTTATAAAAAAAATCCCTGCGCCTGTTTTAAAGTAAAAGTTTAAATTCGATACTGCATGAATCAATTGTAAATAAGGCGGTACCTTATTTGATGCTGTCTTCGTCTGAAATTATTACTATTCGATAATTTTTTCGGATATCCGATATAATGTTATAGTTAATGGTTTTACGCCAATTATAGGGAAAATAGATGAAAAAGTCAATCATTGGCTAGTTTTGAAGAAGGACGGTATAAGCCTTAAGGCTAGCATTAAGGGTAGGTTACGTGACGTAGATAAGGTAAGATCAATACGATTTGTATATGTACTGTTTGATATTGTACTGAATTAATTGGACCGCTCGTTTCATTGAATATTTTAAAGTCAAATGTGCGTTTTCAGTAATAAAAGATTTTCTGTAGTTTGCCAATTTCAGTAAGCCACTTGTTACTATTGTAACTGTGCTGGTTTGTCCACGAATAGTCTTTATTAGTTGGCTCGACTGTATTCAGCGGAAAACAAGAGAGTAGGGCAGGCAATCACTCGCATGCTTTGACTGAAATAGTATTCGTTCAGTAAAATGTTGTTTGTTTTTTTCTACAAAAGCATGGGAATACTTTAGATTTTCTTATGTGGTATATGATGATTCTTATAAAATCAAACCGTCAAGGGCTGCTCTGATTTGCTGATATGAAATTAATTATTTTTTTCTGTTTTAAATTTAAATAAACATATATCTGAATTTTAGTAGCACAGTAGATACGCACAGTAGATACAAAAATGAAGACATATTGAGGACTTTGAGAATAGCTGAGAACATTCAGTTTGCTTAATATTGGGTGGTTGCGATTTTCGGCTGGACTATCTTTATTTTTCAGGTCCTCTGATTACTGTTGTTTTGTCTTGAATTTATGAATGAAATTATGAACACATGCAATTATTTGATCGTACTCTATATATTACGAATAACCATGTTTAATAATCGACTATAAAATACTTGCTCCTTTATTTTTAGCCTCGACAACAAAGTTGTAGTATTCAGTTACTTACATGTTTTAATATGTAATTTTTTAGTACGCGCATACTTTGTAAATCTTACAATATTGCGTTGTTAAACTTCTTTTATAATTTCCAGTACCTTTTATCCAGTTATTTTGTAATTTCATTAATTATTGTATGTGAATGAATGTGTGTAATGAGTGTTTATAATATATATTTGTTATAAAAGGTAAATTTATAATATTTATATAATTATCTATGTTTGATCTATACTATTATTTCATTACGCACTAAGTTCACCTCACTGTAGCATTTTTCCACTTTTTGGGCCTACTGTAATTTTCTGATGAGGAATAAGCAATGCCCTTGTACTTGACTCTAAGGAATAACGGTATGTATAAAAAAATTCTATAAGTTGCAATTGACGTCATGTAAGAGGGTAGTTTGGATTATGGAACGGATTATGGAACTAGTACCTAAATACCACGCTCAAACTCGCTTAACTCCGTGGATCACCTACAGGTTCAGAAGCATTTTTTTTACACATATACATATATATCAATATATAAGAGTATAAACTACAGATCTTCCAGGTTGGAATAAGAAACCTTCCAAGTCACACTAGTTCAAATGCTATCATGTGGCGACTTTATAGTCTCCTCCACGGACACAGAATGCAATGTGCATTTTTGCATCGATGTTGAGTTTCACCGCAACTAGGTTAAGGGATCTATTCCCCCGACTGAACAAATTCGCACGACTCGGCATTTCTATCCAGTATAACGCTCAATTTGTTTGATATAAGTGCAGCGTCGAATGCATTTCGCGTTAGAAATTTAAAATTGAAATCATAATACGAACCACTTATTTATGTGAAATAGACAGAATTATGGTATACCTCAATTTATAATATATATCAATTTTAGGACTGTAGGTGAAATATCCTTATAATAAAAAAAAATCATTTTTAATTACGTCGGGTGATACAAACCCAAACTTTCAGGCGCCTTCGGGTCTTTTGTACATTAAAACATTATTTTTTAGATTAAATAGGAACCCTGATATATCTACTTTGCTAGATGAGTCAGACAGTCTAAATTTGGATCATAGCTACTTACTATGACCCATTATGGACCTCGCCTGTTTCTCGTCTCAATTGACGTTACTAAATCTGGCGAACAGCTATATATTCCAGCAGGGCAAAAAATAAAATTTTAGTTTTACTAATATAGTGCAAATCAGATATAAGTAAAAAAGTTATATAAGTAAAGTTGCTTGTGATGTCTCATTTGTGTGTTCATTCCACTGTCCCGGGAATCCTTGGACATGTTAGTAGGTATGTATGCATCTAATACGGCATTTTGAGGTTAATTTTATGTTGTTTATATTCGTTGAAAGTCTTTTGCAGTACGATTAATTATTAAATCATAATAACGATAATTTTTGCCATCTTTTGAAAGAATAAAACACTTATAGGATCACTATTTCGTCGGTCACATACAATTTTCTTCGAATCTTTTTTTTAATTACGACATTTATATCAATGTTTCATTGTGTATATTATAAAGTACCTCTTCCTAGAAAATCAGAAAATTCGTTTCGGGTTCAATTTGCCATAAAGTCAGAATCCTGAAAGTTTAGTAGTGAGCAGAAAATCTACAACCCCACAGTCGCAAAGAGACTACGCTGAATTAACGTAACGTCGTCAGAATAGACCCGAACTGAATCAGGATTTGGCTTTGGTCCACTGGACATGCTTAATGATGTACTTATTTCGTTATTTATTATGCTTTTCCAGACTCTGGCACTACCCATTATAGATTACGCGGTTATACGTTACCCGAATCTCTCAAACGAACTCAATAATTTAAAATGCCCTCTCAATAATTGTATTCACTTCCTTGTTGGCTTTAATAAATAGGACTATATTTCTTTGAATCGGATTCAGCTAAAATAGCTTTTCATTTGTTAAATTGTAAAGGAATAGTTCTATAATATTTCATGTTCTATTATTAACAATGTAGCGACTCTAAGGTAAGTACGTTCTCTCAGGAAAACGAAGTAAGGCTATTAAGATTTTTAGAAACCAAACCAGGCGATCTACAGTTGAATAATTTTAATTCAATAATAATTCAAATCCATTGAATTTAAAACCATGCAACAACACGTTAATATTGCTTTATAAAAATAACATTGTTTAACTAGCCCACCGACACATGGAAGCATTTATAAATTTTCTTTGTAACCCAACCGAACGTAGTTTCTCACTTAGATCGACCAAAGTATAGAATTATCTTTGGAAAAGAAGAAATACTAATTTTTCATAATTTTTTGAAACGACGTTTCTTGTCCTACTTCAAACAAAACTACTTGACATAATAAAGTTAGCTTATTTATTACATTTATTGATCATATATTTATTTGTAAACACCGTCGTATTAGAAGGCATAATTGTCAATAAATAATCAGTTCATCAATAAAAAAATATAAATTAATATATTTTCAATTGACAGGACGAGAAATACCCAGTCTTAAAACAATGCAGGTGCTACGTATTTCTAACCATAAGGCATGTTTTACTAAAGCGAAGTGAGGGCCGTTTACTAGTTATACTAAATACTAAAATGTTAATTGACGTAAGTATATAAGTATACGTTTAATTTTTTTATTACAATTTCCTAATACTGATACCCGCTCTTTCTTCGCTTCGTGTCGTTAGTCTTTATGATTACTTCCTGAGTATCTCAGTGCAATGAATGTAACAGCTTGACATCCAAAATACCGATTCATCAACAACTCCTTCACAATATAAGGATAAATTTTTCTCAGGTGCGAGATACTCGTCACAATAATAAAACGTTTTATAAATTGCACGTTCGCCTTTTAGATTTCGAAATACATTGGTACATTCAGTTTTGATATTCTTGAGAAAAAAGTGGAGATGTATTTCGAGGTGGTGAAGTGCACCAGCTTACGAGAATATTCACTGTTGCCTTCAAAGAACAATGGTACTCTACAATAATACTGTTACTTTATGGCTCAAATATTTCATTTGATAATAATATAAATCTACTATGGAGTGGAACAGTATCAATGGTATAAAATTATTTGAAATCGAATGTTTACCGACTCGAAGCAGATTGTACTATGCCTGAAACGATGATGTATAAATTAGATTCTGTTGAAGAAATTGAAAGTAGTATATGCGCTTTATGGCCAAAATTCTTTAAATTGTTTGAAATGTTTACACATCCATTTGCGAGGATTTCATTTAATTTAATCTGTTTTTAGATATGTACGTGTGGATGTGATTACATATACACTAGCAAAATAAAAAAAATATTAAAAAATTTACTTGTATAAATTATAACAGAACTTTAAAACAATTCTCTTCGTCCGTTAATATGTAAATTTTTACATAATGTAGGATACTATAGAAAACAGAATAATGATAATAATAATAACAAAAATGTTCATAATTGTTAAAAAAAAAACCATTTGCTTCAGTCATGAAAAACGCCGTGGGGCAACTTGCGCATTTAAGTTAAACATAATGTTCTCAAAGGCGTGTGAAGCCTGTCAACCGGCAGTTGACTAGCGTGGTGGACTAAGGCTTTTTAAGTGCTTCGATTGCTAGCGAAGTTGCAGCGTAGTATTAAAAGCAAGTTATCGGGTCTGTAAGTCATAATATAATGCGATGTATGATAAAACGATTTAAAATAAATTTCACTTATTTTTAATGGATTACAATTTATCTAACATCAATGTAACATAATATCCAAATTTAAATCTTCAAGTCATTAGTGCAAAGAGCTTCTCGTAGGAAGAAAAAAGAAAAAACTTCATCGCCCCATTGTAAGCAAACTGTCATCTGTCGGTTGGCGACGCGACGCCGCGCTAAAGATCATTATATGCAATTGTAACCCCGTGTGGTGTAATATTTTGTGAGGAAATAAGACATTATTCACCTTAAATTTAAATAAGAAATTCAAATTATACGTTCAATTTTAGAGCTATTTAAGTAGAAAAAGCGAATCTCTTCTGAAATTTGCTAATTTCTTCGATCTCTCTACTCGTAGTATTACCTATTATTTGGCTTCAACCAAAGTTCTTTAAGTTTATTAGTAACACACAGTATGGTATTTCCTCGAATTTTACACAGCTTGAAGGATTCTATTACAACTTGAAATACTGTAACAATTGAACAGATTGACTTCATGATATTAAACGATCAACACTTCCCATACATATCTGCAACACCAGGCTCATCATTGATGTATTACTGGTTACGAAGATATTGTTCATTTACTCGTTTGTTAACCAGGTCTCCTGTACTGTAACCGAAACATCTTCAAAAAATTTCAAGGTTGATTTTTAGAAAAGTAACCGTAACATCTTTAAGAAATTTCAAGGTTGATTTTTAGAAAAGTAACCGTAACATCTTCAAGAAATTTAAGGTTGATTTTTAGAAAAGTAACCGTAACATCTTCAAGAAATTTCAAGGTTGATTTTTAGAAAAGTGTTTGATAGCCAGGTAACTAAAAAGCTTCACCGACATAGACATATGATTATCTATTGAACCATAGCAAATAAAACTGTGGAAATCTTCGAATTCTTGGTATATATAGTACTATGAAGGCTAACACACGTTTAAAGATCATTGCAGCCCATGAGAAAGTATTTTCAACTACAAAATAGAATGTTATTAGATTAGTGATCAACGCTTAGTATTATTTGAGATCACTTACTGCATGAACCATTCTGCAACTATTTCCATATACAACACATTCATTTGTCCCGAGAGAAACTGCAATTTTGTAATTATAATTATAAATCCGTTTATGTTGTGTATAATTTCGTTCAATGTAAGTGTTTATTGCTGCTTGAACGTCTTCGGTTTGATTAAATCGATATTGAGGAAAAAAATATAACAACGTATACTTCATTTTGCAGTTCAAATTTCCTAAAATGCCCCGTTTAGATTTATAGTTAACAGCTGTTCTCCTCTCTTTGAACAAATAAGCTTTAATAAATTTCCTGGTAAAATTTAGTCTTAAGGTATTTCTTCAATACTGTCACAATACATACTGATTCAATATTTGTGATTATCTCGCTCCCCCTATGGTTTTTTACCGCACAAAAAGTATGGGTATTGGGTTTTTCGAGGTTTCCTTGAGGTTTGTTATGTACTACATAACAAAATTGTTTATCGTTAAACTGTCTACGTGACAATGTCAATATTGAACTTAAGTATCTGGAGCTTGTTTTAAATTTCCACAGTCAAAATCATTTCCCACTAAAACTACAGAATTTCATTTTCAAAATTAATTATTCATAATACATACATACATTCTAAGTCATTAAGCTAGTACTGGTAGAATATGAATATTAACTTGAAATGATTCGTTGTTACATTGAGATGTGTATTGAGAAAACTGTTTATGTGACTTGATGTTTATTGATTAACTGTTAAAATTCACTGGGTTTTTCGAGATTTCCTTGAGGTTTGTTACCTAATTGTCGTTATCTAAAATAACCTTTTTTAAAGAAATAACGTATTATGCGCAAGCAGTCGCAGACTGATTGTCGAGAGACTCGAAGATGAATCCTTCTTATGTACGACGTTATCATTATGTGCCTATTATAAATTTATTATCCTTTGCTTAGGTGAAGAGAAATGTTCTGAGAAATCCTGCATACCTGAGAATTCTCTATAATGTTTTCAAAGGAGTTTGAAATCTGCCAATGCGCATTCGGTCAGCTGGGTAGACAGACTATGGCCTTAACTCCTCCTATTATGTGTTTTTTTTAATTTTAATAGCCGACAAACGAGTAGACGAGCCACCTGATGGTAAGTGGTCATCGTCGCCCATGGACATCAACAAGACCAAAGGTATCACCGATGCGTTGTCGGCCAGGAAATGAGAAGAAGGTAAGAATAAATTATCCAATTTAAATAATGAAGAGCAAAAGGATTCATAATTAGTTTCCACAGCGGCTGCACGTCCCCTCACTTAAAGTATACACTTCACAAATGTACGTGGTTTGCACTCTATAATCTCTTTAGTCCACCACCATCTAGAGACAGTGCAGCCGCACTTGCTCTTCCTGACGGAGATGCAGATTGGATGTCCATCCAGCATGGCGTACCTAGAATATCCAGGTTACACAATCGAACACAATTTCCAGCTTTGTGCCGGAGCTTGCGTGTAAGCTCGTAATGACGTCTGCTGTCAGCGTCTCCATGACCTTGAAGACCCCACCTTCTCTACAGTTTGAGTTTTAGCAGATACAGGAATCGACAAGATCCTGTATTCTTGTGTCTACCGATCGCACACCGGTAACCACGAGACAACTCGGTTGTTTGAACACCTCAGTGTGGCAGCTGATAAGGCCCTTTATCGACACCCTACGGCTCAACTGGTCTTTCTGGGGGACTTCAGCGCGTGTCATCAGGACTGGCTGTTCTCATACTAGAGGACCGACCATGCTGGGAGAGCAACGTGGAATTTTGCTATGCCGCTTGGTCTCTATCAATTGGTAAAGCAAGCGACTAGGGTGCCTGATGTCGACGGTGATACAGCCAATTGTCGGGACCTTCTGCCGACGACCAATCCAACCAGATATGACGTGCAGATCTCGTCTCCATTGGGTACTTCTGATCACTGTCTGGTAAAATCTGTATCGTCATACTCCACTCCTGAACTCGATTCCCACGGTGTCCGGCGAGTATGGCATTACAGGTCAGCTGATTGGGATGAGATGCGACATTTCTTTGCATCTTATACTTGGCGTGAGGTCTGCTTTTCTTGCGAAGGTGAGGCAGTACTTCACGTCGAATCAGCTTTTAACTCTGTATAAAGCCCAGGTTCGACCATGTGTGATGTACTGTTGTCTCATTTGGGCTGGTGCTGCTAAAAGTCATCTATCTGCATTGGACTAGATGGAGAGGCGTGCAAAGAGACTTATTGGTGACCCAGATCTGGTTGAAACCAATCTGCAAAGCCTCGAGCACAGGCGCAGGGTTGCCAGCCTGTCCGTCTTCTATAGGGTACATTTTGGAGAGTGTGCATAGAATTTCCCTCATAGCCGTTCCTACATCGGACAACTCGACGTACGGCGGGTATCTACCCTTACGTAGTGATCGTACTACCTGCACAGACGACGCGGTTTGCGTCTTCATTCATTATGCGCACTGCAAAGGACTGGAATAACCGCGTCGGTGTTCCCGGTTACATACGATATGGGAGTCTTCAAGAGGAGAGTGAATAGGCTATTTATAAGTTAGTGCGTTCAACATCTTAGACTTTATCACCTTATATTATGTAAAAAAAAGCTTCCCCCAATGATTCATCTAAGTATCGATCAGCATGCAACAAATGCCCTATATCGGCAAGCAGGATGAATAGAGGTATGTGCGAAATCTTCAACAATTTTTAGGAGAGCGATAAATGTAGGACTTCGGGCTATATCTAAATAATAATACGTAAATGGTACCATTACATGTCACTGTATAAAAACGTCTGTTTATAATATAATTTTTCGACTTTATACAATCTCGCGAGATAGAATACAATTTAACGGTGTTCATAACCATACGATGATATAATAAATGTGATTCATACTTGTAAAATGTCGGTCAAAAATATATCGTTCACATAAATTTTGTTCCTATTTTTCTAACCATTATGAGTAAGATTAAAAAAAAGATAAATAAAAAAATTGACCATCTCCAAAAAAACCTTTCAAATCGTAACAAAACGCGAAAATTTATTTAAATAAAATATTGTTATGTACGACTACATATGGATATGTTTGAACTTGGTTTAATATTTTTAAAAGCTTTTTATGTTAAAATATAGATGATATAGCCAGGAAATTTGCATAGATCAGGTAATAACAATAATAGGTTTATTGATACAAGTTACCTCTTACTTTTTACGGTATTACTGAATAAGTCAATTTAATACAAAATTTGGAGGATAATATTGGGTCTCTTAAAACATATATCCGAGTTATTTCTATTAATAAAGTGAATCTGGAAACAATATAATAAAAAAAAGCCTGCAGCTAAAAGGAGCAGGAGGCAGAGGCGCTGCACCGAATTAGGGGTAAGCTTAGGGTAGAAGCGAAAATAATAATAAAATAAAGGAGACGAGAGTTGCATAAAACATATTTGTTTCAGGGGTGCTAGTTTAAGTTTTGTAAAAGTTATTGAGTTAAACTGTTATAATTACTATTTCATTTACACTGATTAAAAATAAAATAAAAATTACATTAGTATAGAAAAAAATCTATTATCAATTTCAAAGGTCTTGATGTCGTTCTATTTATATTAAAATATGAAAAATGTACAAGGCTATGGATGGGACATCCGTTTCAAATGTGTCTACTCACTCGGCAGTAATTCCATCTGACTTAAGAAAACGAAAACGTCAAAGACATTTTAGTTTACCTTCAAATAAATATCTGCTTTGAAGAAATATTTTATTTCCAATATTTATTTATTTTTGGTTTTATTTTCATTATATTTTGATTGGAAAGCTTGAAGTATTTTGTATGTGGGTGATAAAAGGCCATTTCATCAAAGAAACCAAGTCACCACTGTTTTCTTAAAGGTAAACAGATCTGCACAAAATTATTTCAAAACTAAAAAAAAATGGCGATACATAACTGCTACACACATCCATGAAAAAAATAATAACAAGTAAATATTGGTCAACGAAAAATATAAATTAATTTTATCTATGAATGCAAAAATATGTAGACATTTGCTCGTACCATTTAATTCACATTGCGGTGTAAATTCGATATAAGATAAATTGATTCGGTCATCCTCGGGACGCCTCGCTAAATACCCGATTAAGAGGCCGGAGTTGGGGAATATGTTGCCGAACTTAAAACAAAACAGTGCCTTGTGACCTTGGACTTATTAACACGTCATGAAAGTAATAAGTGTTTTTCGTACATTGGACTATTTAACCAACGGAATTAACATTTGTGGTCGTATATTAGTGCTAAGTTGACAGGGCAACATTCGTTTCAACATTGGTTCAGTGTTAATGTTTTGGTGGGAATTCTAAAGGACAGGTTAATTGTCTTTTGCTTCATAGAAGATAGCTTCACGGGGGAAAGTAAATTAAACTTACTGAGAACCATGGTATCTTAAGAAGATATGTAAGGCAACGTTCCGTCAGCTCCTTCACGCGCATTGTGGTTTCATTATGGTGGTGCACCACCTCACACAGCCATGTCGGATTTTCTAGATGATCGACAAACCAATTGGTTGTGGTATGGCTGGCACGTTCGCCATCATACAAACTCACTCATATATATTTGTGTTGTGAGTATGTGTTTATTTTAAAATATCTTGCTTGTGCTACATTATTAAACAAAATACTTAAATTATAATTAAAAAATAGCGGTTAAATGTATAATAATATGTGAAGAAAAAATGTTGTAATATCTTTTTCTTTTTTGTTTGTCAACCTATATTCTTTGTTTCTTTGTTCGGTAGCTCTTGAAGAGGTTGTGTTACCCATAAAAAAATAGGAAAAAGGTTTTAGAAAATGTTTCTATATATAAATAGGAAATCAGGTAACTTTTTCTGTTATTTGCTACCTATTGATGAACTTTAATGTTTTCAATAAAACAAAACTGGAAATATATGAAATAAAATAATGCACCAATTTTATTTACGTGTTTTTGTGTTTTTATGTTTTAGCGCAGCACGATCGTTGTGGAGATCCTTGGGGGAGGCCTATGCCCAGCAGTGGGCGTTGTCCGGCTGAGATGATGATGATGATGTTTTTGTGTACATATCGTTCCGTAATACTGATACTTACATTTTCAGGGAATCGCGGTGTGACGAAGGGAACCTCGAAGGTGTTAGCATAAGAGTGGAATGTTGCAAAGGAATCAGGTGGCACATATCCCAGCAGAATTGTCACGCCGCGTGAGAACTGATGACAAACTGAAACAAAGAAAAATAAATATATCAATAATAGGCCATCAATTTTTCTTTTATATTCCCTTTATGTGTTTATGTTTTAAATTTATGAGTTTATGGTTTAATAGTAAAATGAAGAAAGACAAATCTCTGCACCAACCCCATGATATAAATTCGCGTCACTTTTGCATAATTTTTTAATATGCGAAAAGAAAGGTCTATTAATATCTATTTTAATATTACATTAATAAGCTTAAATTATTTTTTTATATAAAAAATAAAATTTTCCTGGTAATTCTTGTATTTCCACAGTATTTTCGTATACACCAAAAAAACGACAGCCAAAACAAAAAAAAACTCCACTGAAAGTTTTTTGAGTAAGCTAGTAAGTAAAAAGTATTGTGATCTCTAGCTACTTTAAACAAAATAAATTTTACTGAAGCTGCGAAGTGTATTGCCTCGTCCGTTCTGATTATTTAGTTCGAAGTTTGGAAAACGTAAGCTCTGGATAAGAATAGTGGCTTAACATCCGGTTTCAATAACCTATCTTTCTCTTACTATTAGTTAACAGCATGTTATATTTTGTATAAATACATACATCCTTCTTTAACATTGATGAGCAATAAACCCTCGAACTAATAGTATTTTGATTTTCATACATATTTCTGTTTATACTTACCTATACCTATTTTCTGACCGAAAATTACAATTACTGTCACTAATAATCTTTTTAATGGAGGTTACTTAAAGCCGCTGTAAAACAAAAAACAACTGAATATAGGTCGAGTTCGTTCGTAAGTACATACATATGTGAAAAAGTCTGAGAGGTTTTTACGCTTAGTAATACGCTTTGGTAATTGTAAACGTAGCGGTTTAATTAGGGATAATCATCGACTCCTTAGTTAAAATGGGATACTCACATTTATTATCTACTATGTGTTATCGGGCAGACTTAATGTTAGAGCCCTTCCTGTGACAAAATGAGATAACTCACAAATAATACTCCAGTCCTATTCTACATTTTCTTATTATTTTCTGACGTTTGCAACAGATATCACTGTAACTTAATATTGCCTGAACATCATGTGGCACGGAATACTTTAGGAACTTTTAATTATTTTTAATAAGGTCAACGAAAACCTAGTAATCCCATAATTTTGATTAATTTCCTCTGATTATTTTGTTTAGCGTTGCTTTCGCTTCTACGATACAATACCCCAAGATATTAGCTAACTTTCACAGAATTATCATCATATATCATATAAATATCATGTGAATTTAGTATCAAACAAAGCTTTACGTAAAGCTTAGTATTGCATAAAAGATTTTTAATTGCTCCAAATTTTTGGATTGACTTTATATTAAATAATTTTTTTATTCATTTGTATTTCATACTATAACAATTTAGAAATAAAGTTTTCTATATATTGTATATACACGTATATATGTACTGGGGGACCCAACAAATGTTGTTCTGAATGATCATTGACTTGCTCGCTATTAGCGGGTTCAGCTTAAAAAACAAATTGTGCAGATCCAGATCGCAGCGACACCAGTTATGTATCGCATTGTGAATGTAAATATTGAAACTACTTAAACATACACATAAATATTGATTACAATCGGTTCAGACGTTTAGAAGGAATACAGTGACACATACATATACAAAATAAATTTATATATTGTCACAAAGGTTTGTGAAAATTCTACAATTAAAAACCAACACAGAAAGAAAAAAAATTCGGAACAATAGACATGCCATAAAATAGCTGAATAATAAGAAGCACTTCGACTTTATTAGGCGACACATTACTTCCTGCGTCGTCGATCTAAAATTATTATAATTATTCTACTGTTCCTAATTAATGTTGTTAACAAGAAAAATTACGTTAAAATTAGAGCTATCACGAAGACGGGGAAGCTGTATGCTGGTAAATAAAGGGCAAGGCAGTCCATCATTCATTCGGTTTAGAAATACGGAAGCGAAGAATTTTATCTACCTTGAATTTTATCTGCAATCAACGAGTGTGCTACTGTGATTGTTAAGTAGTGTTTCAGTGTGTGATTGTTAAGGATGTAATAAAAAAGTCGTTGCGGAACTATTTCGGCGTTTTATCGAAATTTAGTTTCTGATAAGTAAAGACTAAATATAATGATAGCTTTGAATAAATGATATCTTTCATGAATCATTGATGACCTTTGTGAGATTTAAGTGCTTAACTAGGTATTTTACATGAACTTTTTATTTTTATTTTAAGCTTTTATTTTTATTACATAGTAATGGGTTAAACTACAAAGTCATTCCAACAACTATCTAACCTATTTTAATATTTAGCTTTATTTAATCTTTAATTTCTTTCGTACAGATTTAATAAAGATCGTATAGTCTACGACGTGAAAAGATATACTCGTACGAGAATGTATTTCGTTCTATAATTGCGTTATTAGCCACCATTAAGCAAGTCGATACACGAGGTTCAATTAAGTAAGAGGAACACATAATTTGAGCAACTGTATCCATCCGACGAGAAATAAACTCAGTCTGTAAGTAAATCCATTAGCAGTTAATAGTTTATACTACCAGTCACTGAGAATTTAAAATTTGTAGCGCATCCTGTACCGCTCTTCAATTGTCGAAAAAAAAAAATTATTGATAATTTTTTTTAATTTCTTTTTACAACTCCACTTGTCAGATACTAAGGTAAACTTGCAATCATTCGTGTTTTCGTACTTCATGTTTACGATCAAAATTAATAACGTGGTAGATGTTTAAAAAGAATAAATGAATAAAAAGAATGTTTGAATCGATCGGTTCTTTTATACATGTTCATAGATTTTTACAAGGATTGTGGATTAATTTGTGTAATCTTGTTTGAATACAAAATGTTTAATATTTGAATTTTAAGTCTAAAAGACTTAAAAATTTCTTTATTACGCCTAATATTAGAAAAACGGTATAAATAAATAAAATATTAAAACGTACAGCAAAATGTTTGTATTTCTCGAATACTATTAACGATACGATTTTTTACATTCGGAGCCGCCAAAAGTTTCGAATACTTAAATAGAATAACAACCCCTTCTGGACACTAATGCTCTTAAAGGTGCAATATCGCCAAATTTACAAAAACGAACTGGTGTACACAAATATAAAGAGTCTAATAATGTTTTTTGGATACAGATGAATTTTCTTCAATAATATATCACATATGGGTGTAGCAAAATATCACCATATTTATTTAAAGAACAATGTCAGTGTCAGCAGTACATGAACCGTATCCCAAAGTTATCGTTTTCTCTAATTTATCTCCGGTTCTTGGGTATTAGAAAGTAATTAGCTCTTGCATTAATCACAGAGAGAAATAGAAATAACATAAGGAAATTACTGAGAGTTCCACAGATCTTATTATCTATAACATCCAAATCGTATAGTTTATCATTTTGTGTTTGCTACCTTAAACTTGTCACGTTAAAATAATCGTTACTTAGATCTGGTGACGAAGGGTAGATAGTCACTACTTAATCAAAAGGACATTTATTTTGTGAAGTACGTCGACCCTAACTGGGATTGCCCGTGTGCTAATGACACAACATCCATCTTCTAACGATCGAAGTACTGTTCTAAATTGTTGCATTCTATGAACTTATATCTTGCGTAGATATATATCTATATAGACTCCACGCAATATACTGCAAAATATTCCTCAATAATTTGCAGATCGTAGTTTCAACATTATGTATACTAAAGTGTTTTTGTTCAATGTATTGTAGAGATAAATTAAATTGCCCGCTTACTACGTATTTAGCAGTTATCCTAAATATTAAAGGGTATAATTTCAAAAGGTCACTACACACCGGATTTTAAACAAGTTTGAAATTCAGTAAGTTTTAATAACATTTCACTCAAAGTAATATGTTGGCCGCGGTATTAAAATTGGCAGTCAATAACTTATTATTGACACTGAATAATACAATACTACATGCACTTATGTACATGCTTAGTCCCTAGCAGCTAAAATGACTTATTATCAAACGCGTGTGCCGTCGAGATTAAACTGGTTGATACGGAGCCTAGCGACCACCAATAAGCAACACCTGACACCATTACTTCGTTCCCATTGTTCAAATGAGAACAAGTAGAAGTTTCATGAGTGTTTTAGTGCTTCGGAAAGCAGTTGAACTATCTGCCTTGGTTTTAATCGTTACTAATTTAATAACAATGAATTTCCGCCAAGTAACGCCTGATACTATCATCTATAATTTTACCCTTAGGTCATGTTTAAGGCATTTGGGCACATCCATCATACTTTAGTAGCGTAGTGGAGTACTTCCCAAGTCTCCTCAGTTGATAGGATGCCTTGGACTTCTACCCAATGAGTTAAAGTTAATGAGTTTAATAGTGTTAAGATAAATATATTTTTACACTAGCGTCACCTGGTTATGCGTCTCTAAAGAAGTCCAGGAGTTTATTATATCCAAATCCATATATTTATATTAAGTACCTATACCTAAATAAATATAAATTAAAAGAATATTCATTAATGTGGATCTTGTCAAACGAGCAGATGAGTTAGCTTGGTCACCGTCGCTGATGGATGTTAGTAACACCAAAGCCAACACTGGTGCGTTGTCGTCGTTGGCCAAAAGTGTCGGCTTCATGGAATGACAATAGTACCGGGAATGACATCACCCTTTTACCGGCTGTTAAATCTAGAAGCTCTTTCAGTCTCTTCATATTTAAATTTCCAATTGAACGGCCTTATGAATTAGAAACATCTTCACCTAAATTAGCTGCAGGAAATAGTACTGTGATAGTGTCCACAAGCTCATTTTCAAATCGATAGCCGACATTCCAGCAGATTCCACCAGATGTGGTTACCGCAGCATAAAGAAATAGGAATCCAGTTTTTTCACTGATTCTTCCATAGTGCCATCGTTGATTTTAGAACGAAGGTGGTAGCTAGCCAGACAGGTACGCAATCTTTTCTACGTTTCTTTTCTAATATTATATGATTCGAACTCGATGGAGAGACTTGCAAAAAGATTAGTGACCCAGATCTGGTCTAAACCAATCTGCAAAGCTTTGAGCACCGACGCAAGGTTGCCAGCCTCTCGGTTTTCAAGTTATTTTGGCAAGTGTACGCATGAATTGTTCGAAATAATTCCGCCATTCTCGTTCATTCCGTTCTTCCATCGAACAATTCGACGTACAGCGGGTGTCCATCCTTACGTAGTGAAGGTATCGCTTGTACGAACCGCCATTCATTGTGCGCACTCCAAATTACTGGAGTAACTTGCCTGCGTCGGTGTTCCTGACTACTTCTGATGTGGGAGTCTTCAAGTGAATATGATTTATAAGTAAGTGCGTTCAACATCCTGTGTCCTACATAATTATTATTCTACATACACTAAGTACACAGGCCCTGTTAATCAAAAAAAGGTTCTTAAGTAATTTAGATATGAAATTCCGCGGTCGTTGAAGGCCTTCAGGCATGGCGGATAATTGAGTAAAATCGCCCGTCTCGGTAGGGCGTCAGCCTTAATTACAAAGATTAGTGTTCGAAGCTTTTGTAATAATATTTAAAGACAACGAAATAAGTTAATAGTGAAGAAAAGTATAAATTTCCTGAAATGTGTAAAGGAAAAATTATATTTATTTATTTTTTTAATAATTTATATGTACACTAAATACTTAAAACAATTAAATTAAAGAAGGAATTTTGTAAATATACACTGCTTATTTCTATAAGAAATCTCTTCGAGCAGACCTAGAATTGGACAGTTGATGGGAAAGAACTAAATTTAGCGTGCACAATACATAATATTGTATATAACTCCATTCTTCTCCCACTCTTTCTCGGTACACGCGGTTAATTGTGGAATTAATTGCCACCAAACATCCGTCTATCCACATTTATTTCATCATTTAAAAGAAGAGTATAGGAGTATTATTTCTACGTAATTTTATAAATATATGTTACGTTACGTTATATATTACGTTCGAGAGAAATAATACTCCTTTACTCTTTTCTTAAATTATGAAATTTATTTTGATAGACGGATGTTTGGTGGCAATGAGTTCCACAACTAACCGCGTATACCGAGAAAGAGTGGGAGTAGTATAGAGTTTTGTAGCGAGGATAGTATAAAAGGGATTTAATATGTGACCTGCATGTGAGCGTAGGTAAAGCGTTATGAAGATTCGATGGGTTAGATGGATTTTTCAGGATGTTGAAATGGAGACAGAGTATTTGAATATTTCTGCGAAAGCGAATAGGCTGAGAGCGAATAACTCGAGATCCTTATTAAAGTGGGAAACACGATCAAATTTACGTACTTGTAGTTCAAAATATGAATCTAATTTATAGGTTCTGTAAGCACTGAAGCTTATTTAAAAGTTTCTCTGTGACATCTAAAATAACCATTACGAACAGACAGTTAAAAAAAAGTAATAATAAAAATATTAATTAATCGAAACTGTGCTGAAATCGTACACAGTTAAAGAACAATAGATAAATATAAGTTTATGAGTATAAAAACATGTAGTTTTATATAAAACATCGGTAATTTTATTCGTTCAATAACATAGATTACTTTCATTTATGTGTCGCTCGAGTAACAATGAAAAGGCGATACGCAAGTCTTAATAAATACTCTGTAAGAATTGCGATCCTAAATGACATGCAGTACCGAGGTGGAGAAGGTTTTCAATACCGTCACAGTATAAAGCGAAAACACACCCAAGTGAAATCTAACATTGTTATTCACTTCAATTGTCAACTAACATAGTAGAGATTTATCAATTTGAGCTAATCGAGGCTGTCAAACGTTATTGTTAGGTCTGCCTGTGTATTTATTACCTCTTATTGCAACATTTTATCGCTATAATATTATTAAGACCGTACAGTATAGTGCGTAAAAGTTTCACTAGTACAATTACAAAGAATAAAATAATACTAATCGGCCGATTTCGGAATCTTTCAAATACATACATATAACCTTAAACTTGATACTAATGCCGACGAGTCGTTTTCGAAGGATTAACGGTCTCCGATTTGGTCCGGTTTGTGGAGCGTTTAACCGTTTGTCCACAGTTAACAGAAGCTTCAGCAGCACCATTTGGATATTGCAAAATCAGTTCAATTCTGTCATAGATTTAATTTTCCGCCTGGATTCATTGGGAAGGAGTATCATAATCTTTTCGCCAGTAGTCCATGATTGTTTGACTCAAGTGATTATGAGCTGCTTTAAAAACTTTGTGTCTGGATTGGGTCAGAAACTCAATGAGAGTGAACGCTACCCTTCAACCAGGTTTTGTTAGTCTAGATCTCCTGGTGGTTCGAAGAATCGAACTAGTATAAGATGATTTTTCCCTTTAAGCGATCCAAGACGATGGCTGGCCTGAATTTGGTTTCTTCATTTAGTCAGATAATATTTTTGCTACAACCTTATGTAATTTCTCATTCTGGTTTTTGGCTACACCATGGAACAACAATGTTTCCTACTCATTAAAGTTTCATGCCTGTCATATCCACGAAAGAGGGACTCCATTTGAGTGTTTAATTTTGAAAGTGTTTCCCAAACAAAACATTTGAACTCCGTAAAGTCCTGTGACAGTGTTAAAATATCAGGATGAACAGTGCTTTTACCTGCTATATGCTTCTGGAGCTTATCTTCATAGCTCTTTCATAAACAGTTTTTCCAATTCCTCTTAGTTGGTAGATAATGGTGCCTCCATGGTGATGTGATGAAGTGCCAGATCAATTAAGTTTTAAGGGAAGATTTAATAGACAGAAAGTGCAGAAGGCAAGTTGTTATGAAATTACCATATAATATAATTTGTAAATTATAAAATTTAGATTAACAAAAATAAGGAGCACAATAAATTCGACTGCTCATGTAGTAACGACCCAATTGATTGTTATTTTTGCCGCGTGGCATTAAATTCGCCCACTGTAATTCTATTGAATTTTCAATAAACAACCATATAACAATAAATCAACACCACCACCATCATAACATTGGTAATGAAAATCCGCACCGTTAATAATACAAAACAATTAACATAACTTATAATTTAAATAACGTTTATTTGCTTATTGGTTTCATGAAAGGTGAAAAACCTTTTCATTTCGTCATATTACGACTAGTTAGATGTTATATACCAATTTGTGAACGAACCTTTGCAAAAAACTATACTGAAGCGAAACGAAGTTGGATCTCATGTAATTTTATAAACGGATAAAGAACTCGTCGTGGAAGTGTAAGCACTGTAGTATCTTCGTTGTTTACACATTCCCTGCACGAGGAGTGCACGAATAAGATGGTAAGTACAACAAGCGCCACCGTATGCAACTTTCATCCAAGTGGTATAGGTTCATTCTACTTAAGCACGTGAGCTGCTTTAGAATCGACGAGAATGTAGTATTTTTGTGCTATCGCTGAATGAAGTGTCATTGGAAAATGTTGAATCCGTAGACCGAGTGAGTATATTACAGAAAAATTTTACTTTTTCTTGCTTTTCAAGAAATTGAAACATTTTATTACTGTTTAAGATCTTCTCAAAAAAATTATTTAAGATTTCGCGTTAACATTATATATGAATCTTTTACGTTTTAAAATTTTTATTTTTTAAATTTCCGATGTTTCTTAATATTTCAGAGATTCATCATATTTCATCGAAAAATGTAAAATATCAGATTTTCATAATGGAATTTTTAATAGTTAAGCGGTTACAATATGTTTCAAGAATAAAATTACAAATAAAACAAGATCACAAATAAAAATGAAATAAATTTTTAATTTTTTTAAGTTACTCCGTTCTGCCGTAATTGGAGTCAAACTATATAACAAAGTATTGCAAATGTTGCATAGCAATAAAATAAAGTTTGTTAAAAATATATGTCGAGTATTATATAGTTTTTACCCCACAACTAGACAAAAAAATATTAGGTTTGCCGTGCCGTATTTTTGCTGATGTTATGCGAGGTAGTGAAAGTAATGTTTTGATCAATAAGCAGCTGTTCGCTTTATTAAACAATCGAATCGGTTGTTTTAGGTCGTAAGGAACATATGTAGATATAACTTTTTTATCACTTGCTACAATAAATCTAAACGTTATAAAGATAAAAAATACAAAAAAGCTATAAAGATAAAAAAAATCATTTATAAGCTTTTGTTATTAGTATAAGTATAGTATATTATTAATTATTTTTAATTTTTTAGCTTACTATACTATACTAGTGAAATCCGTCAATCTGATCTGTCGTCGTCTTGGCAAATATGATGAACTATAATTAACTCCTCTTCCGAACCCAGAAGTCAATGGATATTTGCTTACATATTCAAAATAATGACTAATCATTAATATACTAGTTACATAGATGGTCAAAAGCCAAATGCATTAAGCGCTCCGAATAAATCATGACAATGCAAATGACCGTTTATTATCTAATTTACTGTTCAACTAAATATTCTGATTCAACACCAAAAGCGGATCCGCATGCGATGAACGATTTTTATATAGTACTTTATTATAGAATCAAATGTACTGATAAATGATTTTAGTTTAATTGTCTTCGTAAATACGATCGGGTTTCTGTTGACTTAGTTAGTTTCCCTGATTTATATTAAATAGGAAAGTTATAAGGCTTCTAAAGAGTTTTTCGAAGTAAACATCTAGTGGTAAAACTTGAGTACCGTAGATTACAGTGATATACAACATATCTAACAGAAGAATACTGGCAATCAATTTTTTTATCAAAGAAGTACTGTACGCAAAACAAGTCTTAAAACGAAATCTTTATAGGCATGATGAGCCTACTTTGCATGAATTAAAATACTAGGCTAATACTATATCTACATAACATTGATTTGAAAAAATATATAGTGAACTACTACCCTTCCATCTCACTTCGCTTTCGAAAATAAACATATTACTTTGTAAATAGCACCTTCACCCGTAACAATCGTCATACATTTTTTTCAAAAATTAAAACAAATCTTGTTTATCTCATTTTATTGATTTAGAAACAGAACTTCAGAAAAGCAGTCAAAACTTTCTTTTCTATTCTTTTAACAGAATATCTCTACTAAGTTTTATTTCTTATTCCGCCAAACAGATCCATTTCTCAAAATGAAAAGTATCCTAAATAGGGGTAATATTTATGATGATATATTTCTCAAATATGATCAATATAAACTAGATCCATTTTAGTGGTTCTCTCATGATATGTGCACAAACGGACACAGAAACAATTCAATATTTTAACAAAAAGAAAATAACTTCAATTTGAAAAAGGTGAATATTTTGGTTTCATTTGATAATTCCCATCTCCTTTTTATCTTATTCTATCTTTGGAGGTGATATTTTTTCTTCAAATTTAACTGGAACGTATACTCTTTCAAACAAAAACGGATTTTTCCAAATCGGTTTATAAAGGTTTGAGGTAACAAACATAAAAACATATACCAACGAATTTAGAACCTTCTTCCTTTTGGAAGTCGGTTAAATAAGGATTTGCTCTATCCAATAATTTAGGGACATTAAAATTTTTTAAAATACATTTAATTTATAATTCGCCTCGTTACATTTTTAATATTAGTATTTATTAATAGTATATATATTTCTTTATAGTACCCAACCACTCGTCTCATTCAGTTATTACGTATACAGTAACCAACGCATCAATGTTTTATAAAGATTTTCCCATTTCACATATTCAATTTCTTTGCAACTCATTGTAAATATTATTAATGATTAATCAAAAAGTGTTTAAAAGGTCAACGTATTATTTATTCATACACATACATCATACAGACATTTATGATGATGACGTCATATTTGTGTTTGTCCATGCCACCAGCAACGCAGGAAATCCTAGTGCGGGTGTGTGTGTGTAAACGTTTATTCAGCTCAGAAAGAAAATTGAGAAGACCAAAAAAACGGCCGATTTTGTTGCTAAGTACCTACGGTTCGTAGTTTTTATGCGCGGTAACCACGCACGTTAAACTAGATATATTATTTTTAATACGTTTTTGTTAACTCTTCCTTTTGTAATTGATTTTATACTAATTGATTTTGAATATAACATAATACAAAAAGTGATATCATCAAAATGTTTAAAGTCGATTAAAAACTTTCATACAATAGGCTAAAAAGAAAAGAAATTGAAAACAAGAAATTATTTCTGTTAGCCTTACTAAAATATACAATACGTAACCGTTAGAAATAAAGAGAATAGCTGTCAGTTCAAAATTAATTACGTGATCTATTAATATCAATTATCTTTAGCAACCACCCAACGTATTATTGTTTCTGTATTTTGTTTATTTTTTATTTTGTATTTTGTTATATTTCTAGCAGATTACGAAAAATAATTTAATGCTTTTTTATGTTTTAAAAAAGTGGTGTATTAACATTAATAATAATAATTTTTCAATTCAGCTTAAGTCATGAAAAGTATTTAATGTCTAATCGCTGTCTTTCTGAACATCAAACTAAGGCTAGTGCTGAAAGCACATTTTAATGCGATTCCTTCAATCACTAGAATAAAATTAATTCTATTCACAAAAACACTAATACCGTGTTTCATCGTGTTTTATCTACTTTGAATTACAGTACAGTACAGTACAGTTGAGTACAGTACAGTTTTGTCGAATGTGCGTAGATCATTTTCCCGCTAAGTTGTCCAGCCGCGACTCAAATTCAAGATCATATCGATGAGCGTATAATAATGAAATCGTACTTACGTCTCTAAAACTAATAGGGTAGGATTAAGGCCAGGCTGCAATAACCTATTAAGACCTGTTCGTTACGTATGTTTCACATAAAATGTAATTTTAAAGACTTTTCATATCAAAAATAATTAAGTAATCGAAGTCAGGATAGAAACCATAATTAACGATATTTCTTGTACATTTATATTTTATTTTAAAATAGCTACCAATCTTCGCTGGAGCTATCCCTTTATATTAAAACATTAAAATTCCACACGCTTCTTGTTAGAATAATCCAAAACTGTTAGTAATACCGTGGCGAAGTTTCTCGCTGCATTAAAATTTATGTGGAAAAATAATGGCTATTATTATGCTCTAGCGAATCGCAGTTGTTGGAAATCTTTCTTGGTGCCGCAGAATGGACACTGTGTTTCACTGTTTATCGACGCTGTAAATGCACAATTTGATTGTCATTTAATCGGTTTAAAATAAAGTAGCGTCTGACTGTTGTTTCCATCCTTGAAAATGATTGATCGTTTTTTATGTTTACAGTCTATATATGTAACTATCATGGTGGCCCCATGATTAAGAGTCGTCGCAGAAATGGAAAGTTCTCGTTTCTTTTTGAATATGTGTTCAGCATTACCTCCGAAACACGTTGAAAACATTTAGAGGTAATTTAGAAACTTATAACCATGTATGAGTATCTGTAGTCGGGATTTAGTTTGTTCAAATGTAAGAACCTGATTTCATCGTTCCGTCCAGCGGTCAGACGGTTATACGATTAACTGGGGAGATTGGCCTGAACTAAATGAGGTTGCCTTCAAAAGGCGAATTTAGGAAATACGATTTGCATTTGTATAGTTTAGTACGTATAGTATTCGGAAAATAAAAGACTCCGACATGTATTCTAACTGAATGACAGATACACAGATGCACAAGTTTACAATGAGAACTGTGAGCTTAGAAATTATTTGCTATAATCAGTAGTGACACCTATACTCAGAGATCAAAATATTTTTATTCGATGACTATTTAGTGTATTATAGCCCATTAACGACCCACTGCAGAGCACAAGTTTTTGTCAATGTGGCAGTCTAGAGCATTTTATAACACGATGGTCCAACGCAGATCGGTGGAGTGGAGAAAGTATTTTTTATGCCGCTTGAAGGCATTCGTCACTGATAGCAATTAATAACAACTTATTTTTTTCTGAAAAGTAGTACAAAATGCTCTAGAAATTTCACCATTCTAACTTTTAAGATAGAAATCCGAACACCGGAGTAAAGATGTCCATGATTTAGTGAAAGGACAGTTTTAGACAAAAGCGACCAAATCGAAACCATACTACATGCAAATTGGGTTGACACTATTCCATAACATTTTCAAAATACATATGCATTATATTGCTGACTGAATGAAATTTAACTAAACTAATCATGCCGCATCCGAGTAGAAGTTAGAATATGAGGCAGTGGTTATATGCGAGGAGTCGAACCGCAACATGTACAAGTTAGCGACGAAAATACTTATTGGCGATTGTCGAAAGCTGCTTCAAATTCGAATACTATTCAGCTACGCCTTTCAAATATGAATATGATGTATTTGCACATCCAAAGAATCATAGCAACGCTTTACTTGATTAACTGCGAAGCAAATGTAGCTAGTTTCACCTTTGATCTGTTAAATTATTGACTTATGCATGCAAAATTTAAAATTGATTACATTTTTAAACAATAACTCATATAAACAGATTTAGTGCTCCAGAGTATTCGTCGATACTTTCACTTAAATTGTGACAGTAGTAGGAGTTACTTATATTTGAGAGGGAGCGCAAAGGAAAAATACTTTGAAAGCTCGCATACGAAGCAAAAATAACACGCTGCCAGTGAAAACTATGTTTGCAAGAATATCTCGAAATCAAGTCAACATTTACAGAACTCTCGTATCTGAAAGTATAATAACATGTATCTTTAAATATAACCAAGTAGATTGTAATGAGAAAAAATTTGCAGGCAAATATGAAACGCTTAAATTTTAGAAGAAAATACAATTGTGAGTTACAAGGTCTTTTAAGATCAATAGCTTTGTTGTTATTTGGATTAAAATTATTAATATTACATTTTTACTCAAATATTTCTAAAAGGAAATATGTATAATCAATCGTGAAACGCTTACGTTCTGACTTGTGTCAATAGAAATCAAAGTTGTAAACTTATATATATATACTTACAGCTTTTTATTTAATGGTATCAGAAAAATTGGGTATAATGGGCTCCATCCATTCTTGAACCAAACCAAACTTCCTCGCTCGTGGTACACCCTACTGAACAATTAACGAAGTAATGGCGCGTGGTCGTTCCTGTTGGAGTGTCTAGACTATGTACCAATCAGGTAAATTATGGCAACACTTGTACATGGCAGAAAGTTTCTTTATTTACCTGGGTAGTTACCAACGCACTTCTAGAATGCATTGTGAACTATTTTTCCTCTAGTTTCGTTGAAACGCAAGTTTGAAAGTGGACTTTACACTTTCGTTTTGGCGATTCCATTGTTATTACTGTTTCACATCAGAAAGCCCGTCTATTCATTTTCGGCATTCATTGACATAAAAAATAATGTAGATAAACCTCTAATTTGGAAGTAATTGTACCATCTAAATTGGAATTTCATTGAAAAAGAATGTAGTAAAAAATCCCCTTTGGATCTAATTGTAAAATCCGAATTGAACTCGGCATAAAAAAGGATGTAGAAAACCCTGTGATTTAGAACTACTTATGAAACCCAAATTCAACTTCAAACTGGAAATGAGTGCTGATATACTTTATTTTTTATATAGATTTCCATTATCCACTTGCCGATGCCATTTCATATCGTTGCGAGCGAGAGTACAACAAATTAGTAGCACTTATAAATGGTTTAGAGTCTGCGAGTATCACGGAGTCAGTTCAAGATGCCATCCCGACGTGACCCGCGTACGAGCCCCCGCGGCCACAAGCAATATTTGCTTTTTCTTATTATCGCATCCATATTTCAACAGGAATAACCCCAACAATATTTGGGAGCACTGAGAGCACTAATACGTGCGTGGTAGGAAAGAACATTTTGCCTCTCTGTTCAATATTTCCGACACATCTTACAAAACCCACAATTGAATTGTTAATAGTGAGAGCGGGCGTATTTTCATTTTATATTTTAACTATACCATATCAGTTTAGTATATTTTTGTTTCTTGAAAAATCATTATTATTTAACATCTTAAAAAATAAACTATATGATTGTCACAATTTACTTTAAAAATTTGACAGTTATGCATTGATTAAAATCTATCTAGACATTATAATAAAATTCTAACTGATCGTTTTCTGTACATGAATTATATATAACAAAAAATATTATAAGGGACTGTTATTAACGCAATAGAATACAAAACAATAGTTGTTAGAATTTTTGTCTGTTTGTCTGTGTGTTTGTTCGACCTAATCTCAGAAACGGCTCAACCGATTTCGTTTTTTTTCCCTCTCACGGAAGGAGGATGGTGAATACTCATGTATACCAGGACAGCCGGCTACTCACGCGTGACCTAGCGAAGTGTTAAGCCTTGAGTGCCTTTCCACTAAACATCACTTGAAATCGCTTTGGCCGTGCGGGCTCTAAGACCTCATCGGATGCGATCCTTCTTTCGGGAAAGAAGGAGAGTCCGCTTAGAAGTTAACACTGAAGGTGTATCGGATGGGGAGATTCTGTGTTATCGTAAGGATGCCACTAAAGTTAGAGATTAAAGCTTTTGACTATGGGCTGCCAAGTGGCATTACATGTCAGATGAGAGCTGATTGGGGGATCTAAGAGGGCATTCCTCGGCCTCCGGACTTGATGACCGGTTAAAGGAGGAGTGGTGCAATCCGCTGCTTCTCTAGTTAGAGAATTGGAGTGTTCCTCCGAGGACTTGAAAAAGGTTATAGAATAGATAAATATGTTGGATGAAATAGTCAATTCTAGAATCCGACCTTTACATATCCACGCACATTACAGCGACTGTGTCCAAAAATCGGTAGTCAATTTTGTTTACACTTTATGTATGTTAAATTCCTGCCAAGCGGGGGATTATTGGTGCCAACAAAATATCGTGAAGGCGCATACACTTCCGTAAAATTACGACGATCACTCGTTATTAAAGTGGCTTAAAATATGATACACGACTTAATCCATGCTTCATTTACACAGTAACATCGCGTATATAAATCGCTTTACACTGATTTGATAGCTTTAGATAAGTTAAAAAAGGCATTGTGCTCTTGTTTTAAGGATTACATTTTTTTTTATTGACATTACAGATAGAGTTTATTATTATTATTATTCAGCATAATATCCAGAATTGCATGGTCAGTTGGCTGACTGCCATCTTTTTGGTTGGATCTATTATTAATCAGTTGTTTTCATTCCGTATTCTAAAGAATGATTTAGCTATTGTTTCTTGTGTGTTGTTGATTTCTTTAATACTATGTCTCACTACTGTTTATGTGTTCAAAGTGTCTAGTAAATTATAAGGTTTTTTAATACTGATTTACTACAAACTATTATTCGTAAATGCCCACCTCGTACAATAAAGTGCAATAAGTGTCACAAGCCAAAAGTGATTATAAAGGCAAACGTATCCGTACACACACTGTGCCACATATATGTAATAATGTTCCCATTGAAATACATTATTTTGCCATGCTATTAAAAAGAAACTGCATAACTATTTCTTAGAGATCATAACTTAAATCGATATATTTGGTAATTAGACATTGATACATATACTGTTAACATATATTATATGATTTTATTATTATATAATGCTGGTTATATAATTTTCATAAACAGTAATAAATGTATGTAATTCTCAGCTAAGTAAAGTATTTTTAATAACAAATAATATAAAAAAAATTGAAGTCTATTCCTACTTTTATTAAATAATTACAAATAATAAATGTGTATATATATCCTGTTAAGTATCTTATATAAAATATTTTTTTTCTGCCATATAAAACTAAAATTAATGCTACTGTATTAGTTTAACGAACAAATATTGTAATTCCAGATTTCCCGACATACGTCGCATTTCAAAAAATATATAAGGAAATTCATTAATTACATTTAATTAATGAATTAATATTTGAAAAAACTGTATCGATATCAAATGTCATCCACTCCAAGTTTAAAAAAGTATTTGAACTTGAGTGGATAAATAAAAGGTATTTTTAACGATTAAAAATTTGAACAAGATATATAAATATATATATTTAAATAAATATATAATTACAGGTAAAGAATGCTTGAAGCAAGAAGCCCGCCTTTTGTGAATTTTATTAAACTAACTGTTGCTCCCAGTTTCGTTTGCATAAATTCAGAAACAAACATTAAATTTTTTCATCTGAGGTTGGAAATTGAAAAATTAAACAATTATGTATAAGAAATATGTATCTGTTTCTTTATTTTAAAGCAAAAGGACAGATACCAATTTTTATTAATTCAATTTGTTAAATTATAGACGTTCGTAAATCTTCTATTTATCTACGATTTTGCCATGTCGTATAGAGTTTACAAGAATTGTTTTCATTGGGCAATAACATTAGAAAATTAATCTATAGTAAAAATTTGTAACTTCTAGCTTTAGCAGTTTTGGCTGGGAGCTGAATCAGTAAATACGAAGAAACAATTATTAATTATATTAATGTGTGCAGTGAGTATTCAACAAAAAATTTTGAGCGTGTAGCTTTACGCGCAATTAAAGTATAACTTTACTTAACATTTTATAACTCTCAATTTATAAATAATTTTCACTCATAGTAACAAAGTAATAGAAGATACAAAATAACGTTAAAGGTTAAAACAACTCAATATAACTCTATTCAAAATGTTATTTGCTACCTGATTTGCTACAATGAAGCAAATTTTCTCAGACAATGTTTAAAAAAATGTATCAACAATTGAATTATTACAACAGTAGTAAAGTAAATAAAAAAAGTACTCGGACATTTACAAATTTCTTTACAGCTGTAGAAGTGTTATTTATTTCAAAAAAAAAATGATTCCAATAGATTCAGATTTTTCTACTACTTGGCGAATAGCGGAAACTATGTAAATAGACTACTGAGCATTACTTCTATCTGAAAATAATCTGAGTTACTCTCAAAAAGCGCCTAAATAAGTTTTATTTCAATAAAATATGAAATTTAAACCTTATGTGTAATGTATTTTTTACTAGTGCATTTTTCATATTTATGAAAAAAGTGCAACCCACCTCATGCTTACTTAAATACGTCAATTTCGGGCGCGAAATATGACAAAGTATAAAAGGTACTTGTTTTTCGGGAATAATCATTCACTTTACATTAGCGCATCCTAGTGCAAGGCACAAAACTCACATTGTCATAAAGAACGCATTCCATAATCTTACAGCGAGAATTTGTAGAGAAGTTAGTGACCTACCCATGTGTTTTAGAGTCCTGATGTTTCCTGAATGTCGCCTACAAGGCTTTACGTGTTATCCAAAGTACGGTCGTGCTCAAGAATTTCTATTACTACCCGTGACTAATCTACTGGCCGCTTTTAAGATTGGTCAACTCGCTCGATCACTTCCGATTGAAAGGAGCCAAGGTTTGGACCCTTCGATCACATACATCCATAACGATGGTTTAAAAATGTGTCTTATAAATACTACCAATATTTACTGCAGCGCGTCAAAAGTATTCTGCTCCCCCGCAGAGCATAGCTACACGATCTCTCGCCCTCCTTATAGAATAATATGATCCGTCGCATATTCCTGAATGCCCGCGCATTACTACCTTTTAATAATTTATCTCGGTGTGTAACAATACCAAACGAAATAATCATGAAATACCTTGAATTGAATTGAATTGTCTTTGTTTTCATGACAGCTTTTCTAACTATTCAATTTAATTTAGTTACTGCATATTTATCCAAAATGTTAATTGCTTATGTCTGTGAAAAAAAAAATTACTAAGTTAAGATTACGAGTCAGGTACAGCGAGGTCATTAGTTAGTTAAGTGACAAAGAATATTAAGTACTTCCATGCTTCAGAGGCGATAAGCCTTTGACCTCGATTTTTATAACTAAACAGGCAATGATATGCCTTCTCGGCAAGTTCAAGTAATATGGTTGATCATCATACCTCTCCAGCAGAATAATGAAGATCGCGATGAGTAAACTCCAGGGCTACTTTATTATCAGTCAAGAGAGACCCTCGTTCAATGCATTGGGCCACTTCTTCTTCTTCTTCTTCACGGAAGTCGGCAACCATTTGTTGATACGTCTCTTTATCAGCAGTCATATGAACTAGCTTATCTGTGTTTTTAACCCGCGGCCATTCCCTTCTATTTCCAATCCATGAGATTCTCCTTTTACTTGGACCACTAATGTTTCGAAATACTAATCCATGGTTAATGAAATTTTAATTGCCTATAAAATGCTATGCTAACCAGTCTCACAGGTTTTGTCGGGCTCTAATTTGTTTGCCACTAGCAACATCTGGTACATGTCACGGGAGCCTAAACGATACTTTGAAGATGTCAAATTATCGCGTACTAGATCTGAGAGTATTGGATGTGTGCCTAATATCGACGTCAATGTTAAGGTAAATTCATAAGTTATAAGTGTCACAGTTGATGCTGCTATTTACTTCCACTGAAATATTATTGTGGAATGTGTTTTGACAAAATTTTAAATCTTAAAAGAAAAAAACCTATTGTCGAATAGTGGTTAAAGATGTATATGACTTCACAGTGTAGTGTACAAATACGGGTATTATGTAGGCTTGGTTTGACAGACGAAGCCACTATGAATTTGTCTGTGGTAAAAAATAATACTAGTATCTGAAATATAGAAGTGTAAGAAATAGAAACACGACTGATAAGTGTATTGTCTTTTCGTGTTTTGTAGAGAACTTTATAAAAGCAAGCAAGCTATCATTACCACTAAATACAACATTAAAAGCTTTAGACACAGCTCATAGACAAAACTCTCGGTTATTTGTTTGATAAGTGGATATTCAGGGTTCTCCGATAAGATTCGAGGGTACGTGGACATAATTTCTCTCGCAAACGTTTATTATTATTACGTTACCTTTATTATTGAAACGTAACATCTCAATTACATATGAGCTATTATTTTTAAATCATCCTAAGCAGACTGTAAGGTCTCTCAGTCTCTGATCTGCTTTTAAAACCATAAAAGTTTTAACGTATTTTGGGCCCTTCGTTATGCATTTAGTTATGATCCCTAGGTAACACTGGTTATCTAGTTGTGTTAAACACACTTTGAAGGCTTTCGGGTCATCTTACTTCTGTCAATGTAGGTAATTAAATATCATAATTTCTGATGAAAAGCTTTAGTATCTGGATATGCTTCCCTTGCTTTTTAATCATCAAAAAAGATAAGAAGCGAAGTCGTACTTTTCATAACCCTTGCCATCTATTATTCTATTAAAAGTGTTTGTCAACTTTGTTTATCTTCTATCTTATACAATCTACATCATTGGTATCGATAAATAGAGTTATAGTGTGTGTCCGTAATATAAAAACGTAATTGAAGTAATTTCATAAGATTCAGCCGCAATGACTATTGTTCGATTTCTTATTTCTGATTGTCTTTTTATGTGAGTAGCAAACAAATGCGCAAACACGCCATCTTATGGTAGTGGTCACCTCCCTCCTTCGACGTCCGTAACGTTTAAGGCATCACCGACGCGTTGTGTGGCAATATGGAAATGAGAGAATTTTCAAGAAGTCCATTTTTCGTCCATTTTTCAACAAGGTGTACCACAACCATGGAATCTTATCTTAATTTAAAAAAAAAATTTCTTAAAATTTTACTCTGACATAAACTACAGAATAATTTTTATTTCCAATATTAAGAGTTTCAAATTTTGGATAAGAGAAAAGGCTACTATCGACCCGGAGAGAGATTACTGATTTCGATGTTTCGGATACAAAAAACTGTTACTATATCATAAATTTAATAGATAGTTTAATGATATTTTGGAGTTGTTTTTAAATGTACTGAAGACAATAGTCCTATAACTGTCATTCGGTTAAATTAGATACGAATTTCGAGTTAATTACCAAGGAGCGCTCTTTCCAGTTTAATTTGCAAATTCCGTATTCAAAATTATTTCATCAAAATAAACCATAAACTTTGTTCTTACATTATCCGTAATAGTTTTGTATTAATGAAATGCGTTTTTGTTGCGATTCACACATTATCCTTAACGTGTAAAAAACGAACAGTTTTACGTTTATATGATTTGATAGTATAATTGTAAAGGCACTCAACCATACGTTAATGTTTAATTTATATGTATTTGACTTCATAAAACTTAACTGTACCATTGAAAAATTTACCACAACGTACAGTGTACAAAGATTAAATTGAGTCGGGCGACTTGCCAAATACTCTGTACGAAAATTACAAAATACTGTATGCTAATCTTATAGGACTATCCTACTGCTTGCGAGTTGCGACGCTGTCATACTTTTAAAACAGGAAACCCATTTTTCGGAATCCCTCAGCGCCTCCAATAATAATAATAATAATACCAAACAATATTTTTTTGGTTAATATAATTCTGAACTATATTTTAAATAATAATTTGGCTGGCAATTTAAACTTTTTGAACCAAATAAGTAATCTTATTTTGAATTACTCGCAGTTGTTACGTTATTTTTTTATAATTAACTTATTGTCTTCGACTATTGGGAAAATAAATTTTAATAATTATGCGAGTTTAAATTGAACGGACATCATTTATAGGTACTAAGTGTTCTGAAGTCAACACAATGTGTTGTGTGCAATCATTTCGGGGCAAAAGCTAAAACTAGTAACATAGTTCAAAGCAACCTGTTGACGGTATAACAATATTGAAATGCTTGTGAGTGCGTGGTAACATTAAATTAACATTACAGTTTCAACAATGTAGCACGATACAATGTTTTTGCTTGACCTTGCTTCAAATATTTGATCATTGGGGTTTCATTGAAGAAGTGTACATTTATGTACAGGAATGTTAATTCCAGATTTCATGTGGTAAAAACGATACGGCTAAAACTTCGATAATTTTCAAAAACTTGGCATTGTGCGCTCTTAAATATAAATTTTAAAAGTATATGCGTATAAAATTCAATTATAATATCGTATTTTTTTATGTTAATAGCCGACAAACGAGCAGACGAGCCACCTGATGGTACGTGGTCACTGTCGCCCATGGACATCAGCAAAACCAATGGTATTATTGATGCGTTGTCGGCCAGGAAATGAGAAGGTAAGAAAGAAAGAACTGGATCTCAAGCCCCCAGCCGGAACACGACGAGTCGTTTGGAGGCTGACTCAAGCAGGAGGGTGGTAGCTAACCACGCAGGCTTCACGGAACGATAATAATACCAGTAATAATATTAATGACTTAATAATAATACTAATAATATAATCTTTACACGAAGCCCTACCACCAAGCAGGCTGACTTCTGTTGCCTCCTACGACACCCTGTTTTGTCAGCATGGGATTGAGGAGAGTATTCTAGGCCGCCCCAAAAGTATAAAATAAAAATCAATTAAACACTCTTGACCGTTATATACACACCGGAAAAAAATAAGGTATAATATAATACGTATTTGAGCAGACTCCGCGAATTAGACACAGTTTTTCTAGTATTATATACCTCAATCTGGAAAAAATCTTTGAACTTCTAAGTCCTTCAGATTGTAACGAAAATTGTAGTTTATACATAAATCATACGGGTCGATAAAATAAATAAATATCAATTATTCTGCTAGTTTCTAGAAAGTTTTAACACAGTTTTCAAAATATAAATTTAAATAAAAAATTGCCCAGTTCGATATCATATGAAATACCGACAAATGACAAATGTTAAATCAATTTGGAAAGGTGATTATTAGTTTAACGAGCATTTGCTTGTCATTAAATATTCACAAGAAATATATCTGATAAATAGAAACTTATTTTTATACATAATTTATACACTTGATAAAATTAAATATCTTTTCGAATATTCAAATTCGCATAAGTTCTCTCATATCAATCTGGAATTCCCAGATGGATGTAAGAGTTAATTTACATATTACTCACGATTAGATAAAGAACTCAGTCCCTCGTTAAATGGCAAATAGATGACAAATATTGCATAACTATTAACACTACAATCTGTAGTTAAATGTAACACTTAAAATACTATAATAGAAATTATTATTTATAAATAATTTATAAACATAGTAATAAAAAAAATATATTAAAATTATTTATGCTTTGTTGACATATTTTTTTTATTAATGGATAAGTTATGGAAAATAATGTAACAAGATACGTACCCCCTAAGCATGGATCAAAGTTAAGTATATGTTCAAAATTCACAAAATTTCATATATATTGAAATATAATATAAAACTTAGTTATAACAGAACACCGAAAGCGTAGAATAAAAGCGTATTTGCTTTACTTTATTATTCGTGATAAAATCCTATTATACGTTGCGAATCGGAGCAAACGTTTATAAACTGTTCCCGAGGGCCCTCACTAATGGCTTTGCACTCATGCTTAACATATAGGACGAGTATATTTTGCTGTATGTATTGTTGACTATGAGAGATCTGTTAATTCCGTAGGGACTCGAGTTACTACCGAAATACACCCATCAGATGTAGATATTGCTAATCGGGAAAACTTGGACGAGACGGATTTATAATTATCAGACTGCCAAAAATTAAATGCTTCTTCTGTTGTTGTATTTAGCATTGAATCCATTGTACTATATATATTTATGAATACTCTCTCTTATATGTGCATATAACTGAGCGATATAACATAAAATATATAAATATCTTACAATTATTTTACCAATTAATAAAATTTTACTGTTTACTATGTCTGCAACTTTCATGTAAAAATCAATAAATAAATAAATAACATGGGATTAATAATTTACTTTAAATTAACTTTGTCTATCTATGTGTCTGCCTGTTTTGTTTAAATTTTTATTGGTCGTAGTAGGTTATTAGTTAAGAATATAACATATGTTTTATCTCGATATCTCAAAAGGTTTATGATGTTATAACAGCCTTTAATATTATGTGTTACTAACCTTCCCGCTTATACAGGTGCTGTCCGGAAACGATTATCTCGGAAAATAACTTAATGAGGAACAACTCAGTAAGCTGGAAATCCTTGAAAATAATTGTATCCCGTACATAATTGGTCTGCGCAATATCATATCACCAAATATCCGTTGCTAACCAAAATGGCTACATGTTCTATCAAAAAAAGTAGTTTTATCAGTTAGTATTCCTGAGCCGAAAACAATCCTTATATAAGCAAACAAATAAAATAGGCGCAATCTTTTGTGTGTGCTGGATTGGTTCAAAGAAGATCTGTATTATAGACTACTGAAAAATTGTTTTGTGGTTGTACAGTATAACTACTTATTTTATGTGTTATAATGAAACAGTAAGAAAAGATACCCAAATCCTCAAACCTGAATCAGACAATGTCGAATCAATATGGCTTGTTTTTTATTGAACCTTGTCATTTGGGACTTGAAATGTTACTCCTAAATGAGTATAATGGGAATACACGATGTTTATAAAATGACTGATAATAACTAGAATACGAGTATGTTAGATATCCAAATAAGAGATCTCTAAGCCTATTTTAAAGTTTTTGCTATTAAATTAGTAGCTACCAAGTCTATCTATATACGCTATCAAGCGGTATTCTACTCTTTCATTGTCATGCGGTATAAACACGAGTACTTTAGACTTAATGGTCTACGGTATTGACCAGACGGTCAGTGATCAAACTGCTAAATTTAGTAGAAATGGTGGAAGATTCCACCGAGCTCTGTGAGAAAGTGTTCTCTATCCAATGAACATAATATACAATGAATGAATCTTAATTATACCTCACCTCATCAACTCTCACCAGCTAGAAAGAACGAATCAAGACACATTTAAATGAATGAAATACATGAATGATTTAGTCCAATAAATCGATTGCAAAAGGTTCTTTACATAAGAATCATTTAAAACTATGATATTATATACATTTACATAACAACGAAATCCATGTTCGAGATTTCATAATCCTGCTTTTTATAAATTGACCACTTCACAATTGAAATACATGGCTAAAAGTAGAATTTCTGCGAAAAATCTTTATCGAAATAAAAATCTTTCAAACTCGAAAACAGGTTAGAAATTTCCAGTTTAAGCAAATAAAGTTCTCTGTAAAGTACGAGTAAACGCAATTCAAAAGAATTGCTTTAAAAAGAAGTTTGGAGGTGTTAGTGGTAGTACTTCGCCAGTCAGTCTGAAGAAGTCTGAATCAGCTGTATCATTTTTAAGTACCTACTTCGGATCAATAAATATTCTTCAAAATTATTAGCTATCTGCTTTCGAACACAAAGTCTTTGAGGCAAAAATAGACATAAGTTACACACAGAAACAAATAAATATTGTTCTATAAACGATGAATGAAGCGACTGATTCAGTAAATAAAACAAAAAAATTTTCGCCACCCATTAGACATCACGTCGTAAAACTTTGAAGACATTTCGGCGCCTTAAATATAGAACAGACATTTAAGCGTCAACTTGTATGTAGGTAGGTATACTGTGACGTTTAAGTTTTTACAGGTGAAAATTCAGGTAATTTTCTTTAGAACCCTCTCGATGGCTATTTGAGAGCGAACACTGGTCCCTGCAGAACCGGAACTGCCATGAAAATTCGCGACGTCGTCATTAGTCTCAGACGTGTTTTGATCAGGAAGCCACGCCGCGTGGCAAAATTCATTCCTCTACACCAGCTTTATCTTTGGCTCACAGTTTTAAATGAAGCTCTTGAAATACTGAACAAAATCTAATTCAATCTGGTGAAAATCAAATAACTTGTAGCGATATCTCACAATTGTCAAATAATTTTTATTATTCATAGTTTCCAAGTAGGGGCGAAAATAATTTATGCATTTTTTACCCGTAAGTAATAAATTACTATTAAGATTGTCTATGTTAAGGCCACAATTCAAATTCGTAAATTCAAAAACAAAAGCCAAATTATTGACCTATTAAATGATCTGCAGTTATTTAAATACTACTGTGACCCACGACTACGACTGCGTGATGTCCTTTAAGTTTTACGACATTTTAATTTTGAATATTAATTTAGCATAAGTAAGTTGAAACAGTAAAAACTGAAAATGTACGTACAGTCATCAGTATGCTTGGTTAAAAAAAAATAATGTGCAGGTTTAGCTTTATCATTTTTTATTATGTTTATGGAAATGCTCATTGAATCACTGTAAAGTACTGTGTAAGCAATGCGTACCCATTATGTTACATGGCGAATACCAAGTAAGCTATTGTCTAGATTTATTCGAACCTTTTCAGAACGATTATTTATTTTTTATACGGAAACCCAGAACATTTTTCTTTAATTTAAGTAAAACTTTACTATCGTTGTATTTGAAAGTTATGAAACGAAAAAGAGACGAACACATATGTATATCTGTAGGATTTTGCTCGCGAAGGAATGAGATACAATAGAATGCACTGTTTAATATTTTCTCTAGTCCGAGCGTTCTACGTGTGTATGTTTGTGTTAGTACACGTGTGTGTGCCTACGCATGACGTATCCTTTGTCAAAGATGTCATAACCGGCGTGGTTTACTATTTACGTATATTATGATTGTGATTTTTTTTTTTATTTTAATTTTTTTTAATTTTTTTTTTCGAGAGAATGAGAAAAATTCAAAGTCCAGGTATAGGGTTTATTTAATAATATAGTTACCAATTTAAAAAATAACTCCATTTTATTCTACATAAAACTATTATTAGATTATTATTATTATTATTATTTAACTATTATTTATTATTATTATTATTTCTATTTATTAGACGTGTTCAAGCTGATGGAGTGGAAACGACGTGGCATCAACATCAACGGCGAATACATCACACACCTGCGATATGCCGATGATATAGTCATCCTGGCGGGTTCCCTGGAAGAACTTGGTACAATGCTCGGGGACTTGAACAGCGCCTCACAACGGGTGGGTCTTAAGATGAACATGGACAAGACGAAATTCATGTCGAATGTCCATGTCTCACCCGTACCGGTTGTTGTTGATGGCGCTGCTCTCGAAGTTGTAGACGAGTACATTTACCTAGGACAAGTGATCCAAATGGGTAAGTCCAACTTCGAGAAAGAAGTCACTCGTAGAATCCAACTCGGATGGGCTGCGTTCGGGAAACTACGTCATATCTTGTTGTCCAAAAAGTTACCTCAGTGCCTGAAGTCGAAGGTGTTCGAGCAGTGTGTGTTGCCAGTGATAACATATGGATCCGAGACGCGGTACTTCACTATTGGCCTAATGCATAAGCTCAGAGTCGCCCAGCGGGCTATGGAATGAGCTATGCTCGGTATTTCTCTACGCGATCGAATAAGAAACGATGAAATCCGTAGACAAACGAGGGTGACCGACATAGCTCAGAGAATTAGCCGGCTGAAGTGGCAATGGGCTGGGCACATAGTTCGAGGAACCGATAACCGTTGGGGAAGAAAGGTCCTCGAATGGCGCCCACGTCTCGGAAAAAGGAGCATAGGACGCCCCCCGACCAGGTGGACTGACGACATGAAGAAGACAGCGGGCATCCGCTGGATTCAGAAGGCACAGGACCGGTCAGAGTGGCGCAAGTTAGGGGAGGCCTATGTCCAGCAGTGGACCTCCAAAGGCTGATGGATGGATGGATGGATGATTCTACATATTGTTTTATGAAATATCCCGACAAGCTTTTATATCATATAAATTGTGAAATGTAATAAATTGATGGACTCGGTTTATTTTTTATCTTTTTGGAGCATTTAAATAAAAACTTGTTTTAGAAATATTCTTAAATTTATTACTTTGTTGGTTGTAGCGTTCTCGATTGGATTTTGTTTGACAAGGCAAAACAAATGGGCCCAGGTGCAATAAATTTATCTTTAGTTTAAGAGTTTCACCTTCCGACTCTATCATCAGATCAGCTCCATGGTACTATATCCATTCATGGCACTGTCACCAAAAATATGCAAGTCTACTAAAGAGGACAAACAAACGTTAGAAACTGGTTCTAATTTAGCTACTAAGATTTAACCCACACAAACATACTAACACGGCAATTTAAATAAAGGGTTGTAAATAATAACAGGAAGGTGTTTCTATGTTATTGTGTATGTACTACAAGTTTGTATGTATAACCATAGCTCGGTTGTTTATAAACAGATTTTGATTATTCTCCTTTTACTAAAAATATTTTTCATTATGACCCTGATGATAACTCACCACCATACCAAAGTTTTAGAGTGATTGAGCAATATACAATCAGACAAAAATTCTAGAAAATTCTGTATCCGGGCCTATATCATGTATGTACCTACTTAATATTTAACAACTACTTTTTTGAAAAAAATAACCCCATGTTAATATTTTTTCATCGTTACGATTTTAATATAAAAGAATAATTTTCTTTATACAGAAGTGATAAATACGTCGTTTAAAGTGCCATTACAAGAAGTTATTAAATGCTCGTATAAATATATTTATTTCGGCTCATAAGCTAGCGTGTCAACAGAAAGATAATAATTTATAATTAACGAGTAAATTATCATTTTTTATATGACAATTTCATACCCATAGAAATCCATAGAATAACTTCATTGATTTTATCTATACTAATATTATAAAGAGGAAAGCTTTGTATTTTTGTATGTTCGTAACGAATAAACTCAAAAACTACTGAACCGATTTTAAAAATTCTTTCACCATTAGAATGCTACAGTATTCCTGAGTAGAATAGGCTATATTTATTACTAGAAAAAATAACAAATCCTTGCTAAAACTTCCGTAACGTGATCCAAGGTGTAAAAATGTAAATAGAGGATGTAAAAAAATAAGTTCAAGTAAAAAAAACAAACCCATTACAAATAAATTACTTGCCTACATAAAACTAAAAAAAAAAAACAATTTTAATAAAAATTTATAATTATGTTTTAAAAAAGAATAAAAATCGGTTGTCAAGCACAAATTTAAAATTGAAAGAAAAAATAAATCATAGAGGTATTATAGATAGAGCAGGGAAGCCAGGCTTCCAACTATCTTTCGGTTAAAAAGAGAGAGAAGATTGTACTTTGTTTATCTTTTCTTCTCGCGCATGTTTGTAATTTGTTAATTGTTTCAATAAGAACAACTGTTAAATTGTTTTATTAAGAACGTATGACAGGACATTCGTCCCTGATCATAGCTTCAGTCTACAACCCGCCGCAAGTTCCTCTTTTGAACTCCTGAACTCCGACTTAGAGGCCCTCCTATTCCTCGGAGACTCAGTTATCCTATTTGGAGATCTCAACTCCAAAGTTACAGCTCAAAAATACTGGAAGTGCCTTTCGACCAATAGTAATGGCATCAGGCTTCATCAATACATAGAGACGCGGGACGTCGATGTCCTCTATCCTTCCTCCCCTACTCACTATACCGATCAAACGGATCGCTCCCTCCACATTCTTGATTTCGCCCTGGTCAAAGGAGTCGCTCTTAACCTAAGGGCGATCGAAACTCTCGACGACTTAGGCTCGGACCATCGTTCGGTCTCTCTTAAACTCGGGCCTTATGCCACTGCCCCATTTACCTCTTCTAAAACCTTTACCAACTTGAAAGACTATGGAAAATGGCTCATTGTAGGCCTTGATGCCCCCGATTCACCTCTTGTTATTTGCTCCGACAATTTCGTTAGCACGGAAAAGATAGACACAGTTGTCAACTCCCTGACTCATCTAGGCCAGTCATTTCTCCATGACAACGAGCGTGTAGTCGAGGTGCCTAACCGAAAGCTACTACTCGACGTCAGGAACCTTACCAAAGCCAAGAATGCAGCTCTCAGAAGGGCTGCACTCTACCCCACCTCAACATATAGACAGCGAGCCAACGCCCTCCAGCGTCGCGTTCAATCATGTCTTGCTGAAGTGAGGGTCTCCAATTGGAACTCCATCATCACTCCCTCTGATCAAGCGTTCTACAAGGTGGCGAGAGGCTTCCGAGTAAGTGCTAAACCCCACACCTCTATCTTGTCCCGATGGCAGTATCGCCTTCGAAGTCGCTGATAAAGTCGAACGTTTTATCGATAGCATCGCCTCTCAATGTTCACCCAACACACAACCTTGTACCCTCTCACATATCGAATCGGTGGAGGATGAGGTCCTTAAAAGAACTCACTCCCTATCACCGCCGATCCCATCGTAGTTTCCGTTGACAAAGTCCAGTCCGTCATCCATAGATTGAAAAGTCGCAAGGCCCCAGGAGCCGACGGTATTTCTAACGTCGCGCTCAAACACTTCCCCGAGCAGGTGATGTCCCTCTTAGTTTTCATTTACAACGCCTGCTTGCATCACGGCTTCTTCCCATCTGCTTAGAAAAAAGCAATCGTTATAGGAATTTCCAAACCTAGGAAACCTCTTAATATCCCATTAAATCACCTCCCCATCAATCCCAAAGCTATGGGGAAAGTACTTGAAAGAGTCATCCAACCTCGGTTGAGAAAGCTTCTTTTTCCAACGGACGAATATCCTCTCATAATTTCACATCAGTTCGGTTTTCGTGCAAAGCCTTTTTGTCCCCAACAAGTCCACCGCATAGTGGAGTACATCCTAAGCGGTTTTTATCCAAAACGGATAAAGACCGTCACTGTCTTCATCGACGTTGCCAAGGCTTTTGAGAAAGTCTGGCATGGAGGATTAATCTACAAACTCCACCAACTATGCCTTCCAGATCGCGTAGTCCGCATAGTGGCTTGCTATCTCCAGGATCGATCTTTTAGTTTTATACACGAGGGAGTCGCTGATCGGTTCTCGCCTGGTTCCCACCAGCTGGATTCACCTGGCGGGGCCTTAATCGTTTGTTGCGGCGTGAAGAATGCGGCAACAAACCCCGGAGAAGATGCAAATATTCACAACTCCTCAAGGAACTAAGAAATGGCCTACCCAACGATGAACACGTATTATTCTGCTTTGGAAGCTGTCCACATAAGGAGTATATACTCGATTGTCATAACCCGTCACAAGAGAGAGACGGACGAATATCACGTGATGATTAAATACGCATGGGTTAGTAGAGAGAGACAGATAGGGTACCGCAATCTTATTTCTCTTTCTAATCGTCGGACGCTTCCGGTTACAGGCGGCCGTATGTCTCCCCTACTCTATGTATACGAGACCTCTATGAAAAAAATACGTACCTATGTCCTTTATAAAGATAAAATTATAAATATATCTCAAAATGTTCAAAAATAAAAGTAGACCCGTGTGAAGCTGGGGCGGGCCGCTAATATAAATACACATATCTGGCGAATATTGAATAGCGAAACGTATCTGGGTTAAGAGGTAAGTGCTACACGTTACACGTGTAGATTTTCAACGTTATTTTTTCATTTCAGATGTTATTTTTGAAATCGCAATTAATAAAAGGCCTTATTACAACACTTTAGAAGCAGAATACTCATAAAAATATCCTGGTATAATTCATCTGAAATCAATAGGATTGCGGACGTGTACAGGCAATCTATAACAGCTTTCCATCAAGTCTTCTGCGAAAATGCAGTGCAGTATATATACAATTGTTTATTCGTTCAGTTAATGTGGACTCTTCATTATATAACTAATGTACATATTTTGAATATTCCTAATTGTACTTAAATCTGATCTAGTATTCTAGAATTCAGACATCCGGACAAATTTCAAATGCTACCGTAGATCTTACTTTCGGTGAACAAAATCCAAGTCATTAGAGAAGGTTACCAAAGAATATATATTATGTAAAGTTATCGTAGATTTCAAAATAATGTGAGGTAACTTTTGTAAATAATAATATGAAATTATGCGTAATTTAGAACACACTCAGAATTTTACTGAAATGAAAAGTGAATTTTTGTGAAGTCTTTCCAATGTGTATATCTTTTTGGTTTCTAGTTAGAAGTACTACGGCAAATAATAGGCTGTGTGTGTGAGAATATATGGTTGTTTAAATATATTAACAACTAGTAAAAGTCGAAACATGTTTTACCCAAGTATCACAATAGTTTCCAATTTTGTTTTAACGTAGTTCACCAACGCAAAATTTATTTCATATGGAATATTTGTCTATTATTCTTATTTCTCCAATTGCATTCCACAATTTGTATGGTTTAACACAACTATCAAGAATAATAATAAGATAATTGATTAACTTATTCTTTATATGTAACAAACTAGTGATAACCGATTATAAAACAAAACAACCTCTTAATAATTTAACAAATGAAATCAAATTAACGGTCAGGTTTACATAACCTATAAATTTTAGAAAACTACAGTACTATTATGGGAAACCCACAAATGGAAAGAGACAAATGAATATGGCTGCCGAAGAAATACGAAAATAATAATTTATGCTAGCTATACCTAAGGTCTCCCGATATAATATATAGCTTATCGTTTGCGTAGTCACATGTACTTCTTATAAACTGAGTATCATCAAGTTCGATCAAGAAGTTTTTCAGTTATAAGGACGTACAGAAAAACAAAAAAAATATTTGAAAATGATAAAAGGAAATGTTTCACAAATGTATGAAGCCTGTGCGTCGGCATGTACAAACTGTAGAAAGTAGATCATATTAATTGAAAGCATCCCTTATTATTCAAAATTCTAGATTTCTATTATTCAAAATTCTAGATTTCTATTATTAAAAATTCTAGATTTCAGCTTGGTTTATTGTCAATACTTTAATTTGTGAATAACATATTGGAACACTGAAACATTATAGCGGATGGCGGATGGTCACTTGGATGCTTATGACAGTTATTGATTTAATTATTTTTTTTTACACTACGAATAAACATAAATATTTTTTCATTCATTTCATTCATTCAATATGTCATGACTGTCAAATGTCAATATTATATGTAAATATATCGGATGAATAACTAAATAAATGTTACTTACTTATCTGTCTATCTTCCTGAAACACTAACCTAATAAAAGGTACCAATTCATTACTAAAAATCTACCTAAAGTAAAATCAAATTATTGTGAAACTTAAATATAGATTTTCAAACTCCACAGATAATTTATCATAGGCATGATATTTGACAGTTCCAATTGCCACCATATTGTTATCATACGTAAAAACTTAAAAATAATGTATTTAATATAATTTCTCAGAGGAGAACAGCTCATTGAATTTTTTTTTTTCAATATTTTTCTGTGAATCAGTTTATTTTCTCTAAAGTATGCTAGACTGTACAAAGACGCGCTCAAAATAATACATCTCATTTGGGTCAATGAATTATAAAAAACAAATACATATTTATCAATATTCAATAAAATTAAATTTACTGACAGAGCCTACCGATTTATACAGTGCTATAGGTTAAAAATGAAGAGGTAAAACTTTAATTATAGCATTATTATTTATAGCATTATAGCAGCATTCGCGCCCAAACTTTTGCATCTTTTTAATCCTATTATCATAAAGCCATACTCGTACGATAAATATATACTTTTTTAATACTAATTATTTATTCGTCTATCATATGGAGAACAGCATCAAGTTCTACTTCTAGATATCCGTACAATAATAAAAGTATAATTTATTTGCTGCAAGGGATCGATTTTCAAAACAGAACGCTTGAAGTTCTTCTTCATTCTAGCAAATAGCAAACGTAATTGAGATCGTATTCGAAGTATATATTGCTTCAAACACGTTCTCGATTTTATTTGCCGAACTTTATTTTTGCCGAATTGAAGTTGAAAACCAGCCGATGTATAAAAGAAAATACTGTTTCGTTACGCGTCGTATCAAAAATGTGGGACTCCTGTATTTCACCAAAGATACGGCAAAACAAACCGGTTTTTTATTGACAATGCTTTTGTCGTACAGAAGAAAAGGAATATTAGTTCCGTACATATAAATGTTGACACATTGTAACTCTGCTTTAATATCTAAGGGTATTGAATTGGTTTGTGCATATTTTAACAAACTTATTGTTATTCTATTAGTAACCCCCTCCGACTTCGTTCGGGTTGAACAATTAATTATATACACATGATTATTTAAAATTTAATATTTGTTGCCTTAATTACACATAATTAGGTATAGTGTAGTATAGCCTATCATCTGCACAATCACGTGTTTTCACTAAATACCAATTTTCATTAAGATCGATCAACCCTTTCTTGGGTTATAACGGAACATAGAGAGAAAACAACAGATTTATCACGACTGTTTTATTATTGTTTTATGATATATTATAGGTTTTCGTAAAAATATAGTTATTATCTGTATCGCCTACCTAATACATGGTTATTTTGTTAGCACACCGTTAATAAGTAGATAAAATCACTTATATTTGAACTTATTTTAGTAACTCACAAAGTGAGCAATATAGTATATTTCTATAATAAAAAAATCCTTTTAATTCTATAAAATAATATTCTCGAAAACATTTACTGTATAATTATTGCATATAGGAATATTTTCCGATTTTTCTCCTAAATTTAAAGCTGTAAGCAACTTTGAGAACGAGACAGAAATCTATAAAAAAATGTACCTTAAATCTAAAGAAAAAAGAATTTCTAAACTTAAAATCAATTTACGGCCAAATCTGTAGCACCATCAGAATTCAAAACGTTCGAGTAAAATTTGCGAATATGATACCTCTTTTGGCAGGCGTATTTTCATTTTTGTCCAAATATCATCACCGAGAGCACTCTTGTTATTGAACATAGATACGGTAGATGAAAACTGAAAAACTTGTTGAAAAATATAGATTGTGAAAATGGCTCGTACATTTTTTAGCAAAATTTTTAACGACATAATTTATTATATCAACAATATTGTAATATGATAATATTATATTTTAATATTTATTAGATTTTGAATATTGATTGAGGGGAATATATTATGCTATTATACAAAATACTTTTTCAAATAAAACGTAAATTTATAAATTTTTAATTAAGAAATAATGCACGTTGTTCTTGATTTCAGAACATTTCATTTCATCATCAAGTTCATGGCTTTTTGGTAATATATCTAATCGCTTCTACTGTCACGTTTATTCCTAAATAATCTATCATCCAACTTTTTTTCCTACCATCTGGAAAGATGCTGATGTCATCCCGAGTTCTAAAAAAATCTATTCTCTTCTTCCTATTCTAATTCCTCGATTGTTTAGATGATGGATTAGATGATTGACTAGATGATTGAACACTTGTTATGGCATCTAGTAATGTTGATTTTATAAGTATCTCTAATTGGAGCATAAGTTTGAGTCTCAAATTAAATCCTAGCAAATCCCAGACTATAATAATAGGCGCTTGACAACCAGTCGCCAAACTTAACTAATTCAATCTCCCAACGGTCTCGCTTGATCATCTTTCCATTCCTTAAACTACAATGCTTGTGAACCTGGGAATACGTATAGATGAATATATTTCTTAGGTACTGCAGCTCACTAAAGTAATTAGGAGTCTATTTGCTGTAGTGGGTTCACTCAAAAAAAAACTTCTTATTTCCCATTTAACCCATGATCGAAGGCACCACTTATCAAAAACCTTGTTCTCTGTACTTCGATACATTCTACCTCGTTTTTTTAAAATTATTTCACAGATCAATACGTACGCCTTTGCCATTTCCTATCTCAAATTACTATGTGATAAATATAATATATATGTAAGTACAGAGCTCATTAACCAACAAGCTTGTCACCATGGTATACAAACTATACAACATTAGTTGCAATTCAGGAAAATGTTCATAACAGTTTCACGATATAAAAATGTTCCAATTTATAGCACCATATTCAAGGGACTTTTGAAGGTTATGTTGGAATACCAAGCGTAAGAGTGCGTATGAAAATGAATGTCTTGTCTCAAAGGTATTTGCAAAAAATGGTGTAATGAAGTTGTTTGTGCAGTACTTTGGATAGACAAGTTCACTATCCGACGCGTTGCATTTAAAGATTAAGTTGAAATGCTCCATTTCATTGCAGATGCACTAGCTTTCAAACTCTTCAGACAGAAACACACCAGGACAAGTATTGTTGCTCTGAATCAAGTCTAAAATAGAGAAAATTTTCATGAGTTATTTCCGATGAAAACACTGATCTATAGGTACTCTTGGTACGCAGCTTTTACAGATACTTGCGCGATGAATGTAAAACATTAATAGAATTAACAATTATTCCATTTAAATTATGTCATCCTCATTATTTTCAGTACTCAAAGCGTCACCTTATATTACATTACTGGCAATAAACCGCCATTACATGTCTGGGCAATTTTGAAGGGTAAAAAACATTAAATGTTTATTAAGATATCGTCCCCGTAGAGCGAAAAGTCATCAAGGGTAAAAACACTGTTTTGAGATATGAGCGTTTAAAGTTTTAGAAAATATAAACAGTCATAACTTTTTCTATCCATTACCGATCGTTACATATTTAGCCTTGTTTTGCCGAGAATAAAACAGAGTTTATATTATAAAACCGAAGGTAAACGAAAATGGTTAAATAATAGGGAAAAGTACAATCAAACAAATTAATTAATTGTTCTCTATCTAATATCTGACTTAGTTGTGATTTAGTTAATTGTCGACCCAAGTTAGTTATATTTCACTTAGTTCCAAAGTTTTTTGAAAGAATGTAACCAGAGTTAGGTAATGTGGAACTAACTAATATTTGCGAAATTTGTAAAAGGTTAATATTATCTAGCTACATATTTAAAGATTATGAGGCAAGATTAATTTTAAATATTATATAAATACATAATTAAACTATTTTAATAGCATCAATCAACTTTTATTCAAACAAAAACATAAAAAAGTGCTTTGAAATTAGAAAGTAACAGAAAATTTAGATTCCCACGGTGTCCGGCGAGTATGGCATTACAGATCAGCAGATTGGGATGAGATGCGACATTTCTTTACATCTTATCCTTGGCGTGAGGTTTGCTTTTCTTCTGAAGACCCGTCGAGCTGCGCAGATGGTATAACCGATGTGATACGCCAAGTGATGGATTACTTCATCCTTTTTTCTGACATCTCCGTCGGTGGCAAAGCTCGCCCTTGGTTTAACGCAGAATGCGCTCAGGCTGACAAGCGGAAATATTCGGAATATTTATCTTGGGTTGATGCTCAAGACAATAAAGCTACAGATGTCAGTTCGAAGAAGAAAGTCTTTAACCTCGCCGCCAAGTCCTACAAAAAGGCATTACAGAAGGTGAATCTCAACCACACGCAACATATCGGTGCAAACTCTCTGACAGTAGAGCTATTTGGTCTCTTGCCAAAACGGTTGAGATTAACTTCTGTCGACCTACATTGTCTCTATTGGTAAAACCAGACGGTACCCTGGCTCATACTGCTAAATGCTTGCAATAATATGTCACCAGATTTACCTCACTGCGGTATCTCCATGCCCAAGATCCGCATAACGAACAAGCAGGTTCTCAAAACCATGCGGTGTCTAGACGTGAAAAAAGCCAGTGGTCCTGATGGAATTCCGGGGATTGTAATAAAGGCATGTGCATCCGAGTTGTCCCTGTGTTGTGTGTCTGTTCCGCTCTCTCTCAGGATTGGGATTGTGCCGAAATCCTGGAAGCTTGCCAATGTACAACCCGAACCTAAAAAGGTAGTCGTGCTGATCCTCATAAATATTGACCGATTTCAATTACCTCTATACTCTGTAAGATTATGGAACGTATATTGAATTCGCATCTCAGGGCATACCTAGAACAAAACGATCTCCTCAACGACTGACAGTACGGATTTCGCCGAAATCGATCGACTGGAGACCTTTTAGCGTTTGCCACTCACTTATGGGGCGATACCCTCGAGAAAGACCTTCAATTGTTGGGAGTTGAAGTTTCGTCGAACCTCAACTTTAGTCGGTTCATCGAGGCTAAGGCTAAAGCGGCTGCAAGGAAACTGGGGATCCTTGCGAAGGTGAGGCATTACTTTACACCGAATCAGCTTTTAACTCTGTTTAAAGATCAGGTTCCACCATGAGTACTGTTGTCACAATTGGGCTGGTGCTGCCAAATGTCATCTATCTGTCTTGAACTCGATGGAGAGGCATGCAAAAAGGCTCATTGGTGACTCAGATCTGGTTGAAACCCATCTGCAAAGCCTCGAGCATAGGCGCAGGGTTGCCAGCTTCTCGGTCTTCTATAGGGTACATTTTGGAGAGTGTGCACAGGAATTGTTCCAATTAATTCCCCCATCGCCGTTCCTCCATTGGACAACTCGACGTAGTTCAGGTATCCACTCTTACGTAGTAAACGTACCACCTGCACGGATGACGCGGTTTGCGTCTTCATTCATTATGCTCACTGCACTTATAAGTTAGTACCTTTATCATCTTAGACTACATCACCACTTACAATCAGGTGAGATTGTTGTCAAACATTAACTTTTTTAATGTAAAAAAAATTAGAAAATTACTCATTAAGTCGTGCAATCTTCTTCTCCCTCTTCTGTTACATACAGTTCCGCAATTCTGTCCAGTACCACTAGTCACTGAGTCGAGTTAATTAATTTTTCCTTTCGTACGTTGTTTCAAACTAATGGTGTCAAAACTACTGAAATCATTTTAATGATTTTGATTTGACGTAAAATGTCGTGTATGCAATGATATATGAAAGAAAACGTAATTAAGTCGTTTTAATTTCGGGGCGTAAAATTTTTCAATAAGTACACAATAATTAACCAATTTAGTTAATTTTCTCATCATGCACTGGGGTCCAAAGGGTAGACTTAAGTATTTTTCACTTTTCATAAAACAAAAGTTATGGCAGCTACAAACTTGACAGTCAGATAGATATTTAAAGAATAAAATTGTAAAGTTATTGACATTTATACCTCAAAATTGCCATTTCGGGACTTGGTGACTTTTCGCTGTACGGGGATGAAATACATATTATATTTGCAATATTTCAACTAGTCCATGAGAACGTGTACCTGTGGCAGGTTTTATAGATATTAGAGGAGTGTTGTAAACTGAAGTATAACCGTATTTATAAAGACGGCAAGTAAAACATGGTGACGTTAAAGGATTCCAATTTAAAATGAGGTTGTAAACTTTCGCTATTACATTTAACTCTTTATTATTATTTGTCCAGGTGTTTAGGATGTTATTGATGACCTCCAATAGCTTAAAAGCTTTGACGATAAATTCATCGAATCTATTTCAGTCACATATTTCTGACTTTCGTATTAGTAAAAGTATTTGATCATCAGTACAAGTTCATATTGTATGTCTATGAATGTTGTTATAGATGATACTGTCATATATAAACATTATAAGTAAGTAAGTGAATCTCCACACAATAGTTAGTCACGTCGGTTTGGCAAATTGTTCCAATTAGATGTTCCTAGATTGTTGATATATTGTACTTTAATAAGCAAATTGCTTGATGGCTAATGACGTATGTCGAATGTCCGACTAAATCTGATTTATGGTATGGCAGAGCTAACCATGCATTTGGTATTCTGTTATGTTGAAATTTCATCTATGTGATATTGTCTTAGAATAGATTTTGTTGCCTAACCAAAGAAGCGCTCTGAGAACAAAATCCCTTTGATCAAGGTTCCATTTAATACATTTGTTTGATCGATTAACGTGATAAACGAAAATACCTTTTCTCTCACTTACATAAAATATATACATATATACTAGTACTACTATTCTCCTAACCAATTTCGGTTACGGCGTCTAAATTTTATTTACTGATTTCGCTCAGATGTGATCGTGAGTGGCTACTGTACCCTATTTTATATGTAAACATGCGATTACAGCAAGGGCACGTTAGGGTACCGTTCATGTAGTCATACATGATATTTGCGGGCGGTTAGTTCTTTGGTGTTCACATTTTAGATCTAGATCGCGCCTGTGTTCATTTTCGAACACAACAACCTTATCATGTACATGACGCTTCCATTGTAGGCGCTTTGCTACGAGGGAATCCCAAGAGGATTGTTTAATTCCACACCTTTTTATGTGCTTTTTCTGAAAATCCTTTAATTTTTTTTTATTTTACTATAATTTTTTTGTGTATATATATTAGTTTCTTCTTTAATGGCCTCCTAGCCGTTACCTGTCCGCTTAGTTGGAGGTAACATTATACGTTAACTCACTGTTAACGACAATTAAAATTGAAATAACTGTATTTACAGATTTTTTTGAGATTAAAAAAGCAAGGTAGACGACATGTTACCCTTTCAAACGTTGACTAAAGACGCATCGGATTACTGCAATCAACTGCATTCGAGATATGTTGAAGGAAGTCCCCTGGTAAAATATAAATGTCAAAAGTATCAACAGTAAATTCCCTTACTATGATACTCAGATAGTTAAATAATATTTACTCATCTAACACATCGTAAGGGAATCAAAATACCTGAAAATGAAGCGAAACTCTAGCGCGATGGCCTATTAAATTTAAACGAATATTTTAATTTAATTACAGAAGATAACTGACCTAAAAAATTTTCACACGTTACCAATTAAAAAGTTACTTGTCACTAATTAATCTACATTTTTGTGAATTACTTATATAATTCCCATATACATAATTCAATTGATATGGTACAGTGAATAATATAATTTGCTAAAAATTTCAAGTGATTCATAAATGTTAAGAATTAGTATCAAAGTATTACCATGAATTTCATTATCAGATTTAGACAACCTCAACCGTTGTTGGGATACAATTCCCAAGGCTCCAAAAGTTTTGATAAGTCTGCATCGTCGCGCGAAATAAAAGGGCCGACGGCGTTGCATTTAAATGAGCTCCGATAGGGTATCTTATAGAAGAGAAACTTAATTACTTGACCTGAGATCCATGCTTTTAATAGAAAATGAGATAAATATACCATATAAAGTTATATATCTAAAATTACTACCTTATAAATATTCAGCGCTTATGATTTAGTAAGTAATATTATTAATTGTCACAGTACATTTTAAATAATATAATGTACATTATAATACACTCTGATAATTATATTAAGAACCGCGATATTCACAACATTAATACGGCGAAACTGATTGTACCAAATCGGAGATTTAGCAAAATAATTCGCGCATGGGTAGATGGGAAAAAAATTATAATAAAATTCTGTTAGAATTGACGGAAATGCCATACAAATTTTAAAACACATGTTAAAAGCATTGTTATGAAAAGAGATTATTAAAAACTAGATGATTATTTGAAAGACAAGATATACAGAGCCTTAACCCGACAGACAAGATCAAGTTGGCGCGGGCGGTCCTGAAGGTTGATGTAGAGCAGAGCAAGACGGCGGTCTGGGAGGCGTATTTAGAATACATTTGCCACAACCAGCGAACAAGTATGACGGTTACGATCATTGTGTCAAGAGTGTGACGACCAAGATGTGTATTGTTTTCACACCTCCTCTTTCACGGGGTTAACACTCAAGACATTGACTCCTTGGTGTGGTGTCTTACGCAGCCCGTAGCAACGGACGGGTCTTCTATGAAGCCCCCTTCGTTGGAAGGTGTTCGTAGATAATCTAGGGCATCAGGAGTTCGACACGGTGCGCGCTTGTTGGTCTGGTGATTGCCGCTTGTGGGAAGCCCGGCGAGAACTGATCAGCGATCGGGCGGCGGCTGGAGGCGGCAAATCTGTTGTTGGTAGGTCCAATGTTGAATTTTTTTTCCCTCTTACGGGAGGAGGTTGGTGAATGCTACATGCATACCAGCGCCCTGGCCGCGCTGGTTATGTGGGACTCTTACCCACTAAACACCAACGTGAAGTGGCTTTGGCCGTGCGCTATCTAAGCCTTCATCGGATGCAACCCTTCTTTAAGGAAAGGAGGGTGCTAGCGGCGCTACCGAGGGAGCGTCCGCTTAGGAGTTAACACTGAAGGTGTTGTCGGATGGGGAGTTTGTGTCATCTTAAGGATGCCATTAACTGTTGAGGTAAGAGCTTTGACTACGGGCTGCCAGTCATCCCCTTATATAAAAAAAATTACAATAATCAGAATTCATATCATGACAAAAATTAGAGAATCACCAATAGAAATACGAAAATTATATAATTTTATATATTCAAATAATAAACTCTTATTTCAATTTCAGTACATTAATAAAAATAACTTATTCTAATAAATTAATTAATTTCAGTAAATAATCTTTATTATTATGTATTACATTTAAATAAATTGGCTTAATCTAAAAAAATTGGATATTAATGATTAAATACACCTATTATACGATTTATATTCTATTTTTATTATATTTGTAAGATTTTTATACATGCAATACCTGTAAATTTCATTAATTTTTCAACTTTTAAATTTATTGTTTTTATTCATACTCAAGTAGCTGCATTCATTCACGCAGTATTCATTCACGCCCATAAGAAGATCAGTTGTGTGATGCTTAGAAGCCCCATTGATCAGGTGGTCTCACTTCCCTGCCAGAACGAGTACGATGACAATTACTATAACTGTTACATGTTGGACTCCTGGCACCGACGAGATTGCCCCTGTCCGAGTCTATTGGTATATTGTCATATCTATCCGTGTTAAAAGAACGATTCGATTCATTAGCTATGTTTCGCGAAGCATTAATTATGTGACGTCTATTACGTCTTACAATGATCCCGGTACACATTTTGATTAAATAAGAGCGCGGCCCAGCGAACTCAACCACAATGCCATCAACCCATATATTATCTAACCTAACTTTAATTCTAGAGTTGACGGTTTCTTCTTTTAATTTACGTGAAACTCTGTCATAATAACATTTTTGCTTTTGGTGCCTGTATATCAATCTTTCTCTGTGATGTTTTTGTGTCTCATCCATCAAACTTATTATTGAAAGTGAAAATATAGTATCGCTAATTACATGGCATTATTTTGACCATTGTAAAGTAACGTCGATCTTCCACCTAGATCTACGGAAAAGACTTGGGTTGGAATCTTGCTCGGATTTCGAACTAACAAACGATACATAAAGAAAATGTCATGGGAAAACAGTTTCTTGAGAGTTCTACATAATCTGTCAACCTGCTCTGGGCTAGCTTGTTCGATAAATCATCAAATCGCCTAATCACCGCAAAATTTTTGGAATCATCTGAGTGCAGTAGTGCAGTCTGAATAGGTTGTCGCGAACCATAAAATATAAATCGGTTAGGTATTTTTTATATCCAGATATAATAACCGAAAATGAATAATCCTAATCTAAGTGGAATATACAGTGATTTCTACTTTTATTACTTACGATGGCTTAGTTGAATGTCTTGTATGTCATTGTGTATTACCGTCTGTATTCTTTACACCGAAATGCGAAAGTTGCATTTAAATGAGCTTCGTTCGAGGGTGCTGCAGAGCAGAAATTTAATATCCACCTGAGCTCACTTCGTGACTATTCACTCGCAAGTGTTATATTTTCATCGATTCTTCGAAACCTGGGACGATATTTTAATGCTATAAAAGATTTTATTTTCAAAATGTTTTATTTGCATTTCTGACACTAATGCTATTAGAGTTTGTTACAAAACAACAAAACAAAAAGAGAAATTCATATTACATATTGACATTTTCAATTGCTTTTACATTTTAGAAATAGTTGACTTAATTAGGCCATTAAGCCATCAAGAGTTAGTGCACCTGTCTATACTATTGTGATGCGGTATAATTTCTTATTTACGGTGTAAGACCTGTACCAATGTTTCAGTGGACCAGTAATAGGTTGAAGCTACTTGTATCAAAGTAGGTACCAGTTCCCCAGAGAAATTAATGTTTCTTGAAGTAAACAGCCCGATCGGATTTATTCAAACTTAGAACTTCATTAATTCCACTGTAGTGACAATAGAAAATTGTGGCGCTTTGAGAGTAGTTCAATTGTTTAAATATTAGAAAATAATACGCGAACTGATATTTATTGTGTTGAAGTATTAATTGTGACAACTTGAATTATTTAATTTATACAAATGTCAGAAGCGGGCAAATGAACAACGGATCATCTGATATAAGGCAGTCAATGCTGACTTCTTGGGTGTTTGTATTTGCAAATGCTCAAGATACGTTGCAAACACGCACGCACGCACACAAATGCGCACACGGGTTTCATGGAGATTTTGACACACCTTCGTTGATTTGTTTACAGCGCTATTTTCCGAATTACTTTATCTTCAATTAAAGGCTTAGCATTGGTGTAGCACGTTTTTTCCATATTTCTTACCGGAGGGTTAAAATAGTAGGTGAAAGTTTATTCAGACTTTGAGTAGAAAATTTGAAACTTTAAAGCAATAAAGTGCCAATTTTATGTATAACTAATTTATCGTAGAATAAAAATGATTTTTGGAAATTGTACCCTTAACACAGATACATTATCGATGTAAGTTTACTTATGTCGCACAGATATTTTTCTCAAAGTGAAAGTGCTATGGCTTCTGGGCTACTTGTAAAAAGAAAGATTTAAATAATAGTACTTACTGAGACGTGACAACTTGAAAGCATCGGCCGTATTGATGATGTCCACGTACATCTGAAAGTCCAATTTAGTTGGCAAATCTAATTTGGACAACTCAACTACCGCTGTTTTGAAGGCATCCTGTACTTCTTCGGTGTCCTGTGCGAAAAAAATACCTGTAAACAAAATATATTTATTCATAATTTTCTCGAAGTAATAATTATAAATATTTACGTGTAAAAAAAAATGCCAAGATAATAACTCAATTTTCTTGACACTTACTTGGACACTTACTCTTATTTAAAAGTTCAGAGGGAGGGATGCATTGAACAATGTTTTAAATATTATTATAAAGTTGACGCGAAAGAAATGGCAGGCAGTGTACATAGGTACGTACATACATCATCCTCTATCACGAAATTTACAAACTAAAAGTAAATTGAATGAACACAAACTTATTTAAGTTTTAATATAAGCGATCTTTTTCTAAAACAACATAATATATTCTCTATTATGGTTTCGTTTTTGTACAGCTCCTTTATCGTTTTATGTTAATAAGTATACATATATTGGTTATTCCATTTAAACCTCATTGCTTGTATTTAAATGTGATTGTTTGTATATTGCAGTATAGTATACTTATGGAATCTACCTAAAATAAAAATAAAATCATATAAAGAGTGTTAACACAAAGATTATAATAGTTACAAGTAACATAATAGTAACATAATAGTAACAATTAACATAAGAACCGAACGTATAAATTAAAATACGATATTAATATACCATCTATACATATAATAAAAATTTTACATGATCACATTCTGTACATGAAGGATATGATTGTGAGAAAAATGATTATTAATGCCTTTATTAATGCAATAAAATCCAACACAATATTTTTTTTATTTTTTTGTCTGTGTGTTTGTAAGCGCTAATCTCAAAAAAGGATAAACCGATTTCGTTATGGTTTTTACTAATGTATTGCAGTAAGAATTACTTTGTATAATAGTTCGTTTAATTTCAATCTATCCATAAATGGAAAATGTATAAACTAATATATTTCAAATTTATAGAACGAGAAAAACCCAGTTCTAAAACAAAGCATTTGATATTTCTAAGCGTACTTTTTCTGAAGCGAGGCGAGGGCTGTTTGGTAGTTAGTAGTAGTTTGCTTATGTTATGATATAACGATTCAATTGCAAACGTAAATCTATAAATAAAAAAACTGTGGCATCTATTCATATGTGACAGAGAAGTAGTACATGTAGTTTTTCCATTTTACTAATTCAATAAGACAAAATATACTGCTTCAGGTTAGTGTGAGTGAAATTTAATTTTTAAATAAAAATAATGATGGAACCAACATTGATCCTTAGGTTACCCCCATACTGATGTGATCTCCCAAGTGGTTTTAATCTTTCAGTATTCATTCAAGAAGGTACACTTTTAATTTTAATATGTTAATTGTTGTTGTTGTTGCCGTAATGTCTGGATAATGCCAGCATGCCGTAATTTATTAGTACCAATATTTTATTTTGATCATAAAATATTGTTGCACACATTCGAACTATGCGTACATTTCGTCTCTTCTCCCCACATTGACATTTATCAAGTGGGACACAAACGACGAGACCCATAATTTATCAGCGAGTGTGCTGAGGATGCTTTTGGAACTACCCTGAGAGCACTTCTACTGGTCAATCAGCATTCTCCACCGATTGTTGTGCTAGAAACGCAGTTCGCTTTAACCTTATTCGTGTAAATAAACTGGAAATAAGATTTGAACATTTACCTTCCCTGCATTAAGAAAATACGTAAATGTCAAACATGTTACATGGGATTGATTGCATTTGCGCTTGCTCTCAGTGTTCGCATTATTAGGTTAAGAAATGCCATTAGTATTTTTCCTCGGGAAAGACTTAATTGAATTTCATGAAATAATCTATAAGGAGAAAAACACAATAATGGTTAGTTATGTATGTATATTATTTTTCTGAGAATGGACGATTGTGTGGTCAATTATACCACTTTTAAAAAGTTGAATTATTGTATCAAATTCAAAAAGTTATAATCATCGATACATTTATTACAAATTAGTAACCTTTGATTCGCTATGCTTTGTTTCGAGCAAAATAGTTCTTAAGTTTACTAATATAGTACCATATTGCAATGAATGAGTATCAGTCAATACTAAATCAAGAACTCTTTCATAAACTACATTAAAAAAAGCTTCTTACGATATTTATTTGCTGGAGACATTAGTAAATATAATGGATTAATGTTTTTAACCTCAAATCTTATTTTATCTATTTCGATCGGCTTTCACTATCTAACTGATCTCTTAGATTGCGACTTTAGGACTTTCGGTATTTCTATTCTTGCAGAAAATGCTCATCAATCCGAATCACTTTTGCTATGGTGGCATTTTCATATTTGTAATAGCTTTACTGATTCCTGAGATATTAGTTCAATCACATTAGGTACTCCAAACCTTTAATTTTTATTATCCTATGAATATCTCTTTCAAATAAGTTTCGATATATCTAATAGTTTAACTGATACGGTGGGGATCTATACCTTTATATTCGGTACTATATATATTACTGGTGTTATTAAATCTGCATAGTTTAAATACTTCACAAAACGTAGATTATTATGAAATCACAGACTTATCCTTAAATTTTATTTATTATTAGTGTCATGCAATGAAATTCTACATTTCACTATCGCTGCTGAAAGCGTATCTACACAGTTAGTACAAAACGCTCATAAAACTATTTAAGTTATTTAAGGACCATTGATATCGATTAAATATAAAATTATAGGCTAAAAGTATTCAAGCAAGATGCCATGTGAAGACACAAGAATTGAGTTTGAATCGAGTGATTGTAAATTAAGTTTAATTATTTAGTCATTTGTTTTGCATTCATCATATATACTTCACTGATTTAAATATTTTATCACATTTTAGGGACTAAAAATTTCAATTGACACTAGGCACACACTTGGTTTTTATTTATCGGTTTTGATTTATAGTTCTTTGGAGGAATATATTTTCACTCTGCGTGTTCAACCGGCATTTTCTAGTATTCCCGGTGTGTTATGACATTAACTTCATAATAAAGTTTTAGCAATGTTCCTCCCTTTTTCTAGAGCCCGCTTTGCATTGAAAAATTTTCGAGTGGTCTGAATCCAACAGCGAGAGTGGTTAACTTTTCATCCCGTGGTTAGTTCGTTTTATTGATCTACTTTTAACGTCACACAAAATGTAATCCTTTATGCTACTTGTCAGTTGTAGAACAAATCTATCTAAATATTTAATAATAATACAAGAAAAACTATTATTAGAGGCCTTTATTAACGCAATAGAAGGCAAAACAATAGATGTTAGATTTTTTGTCTATTTGTCCTTGATGTTTGTTTTCGCTAGAATCAGAAACGGCTCATTCAATTTTGTTATGGTTTTCACTATGTATTGCAGTATGCCTTATTTAATATTTCACTTCATTTCACTCCGTCCATAAATAAAAAAGTTAGAAATATACGTATTTCTTATTTACAGAACGCGAAAAACTCAATCTTAAAACAATGCAGTTGCTATTTCTAAGCGTAAGGTACTTTTCTGATGCGAGGTGATGGCAGTTACAAATAGGAGTCACGTGCGAGATGCATTAGGAATTCTTATTTCTCAAGAATACATAAAATTTTAACAACTTATCAGTGTATCTGGTTTTTTATTGATAATATAAACATGCATGCAGCTCAACTTCAAGGAGTCACTGCTAGCCATACAACAAAATTTCGGAGTTTCTAAGAATTTATTGATATTTTTGACTGCGCGATCTTATAAAGTTTAACGTTTTCCTTTTACACATTGAAGATTATAATGATACATACAAAAATCTAAAGATTTTAATTGCTTTCGGTATTGTTTTTGTTGTATAATAGATTATATCTCTATATTGTGTACTAACGCTAACATATACTAAAGTTATGAATATACAAATTTAATATACTAGGCCAACTACATAGACGATAAATGTGCAGACAGACTATCTGATGGTAAGTGGTCACAGTCGCCAATGCCTCTCTACAACGTATGGGTCATAGCGTACATATCAACTCGGAAAGGAATCGTCACCGTATCAACTTGAGCCGTCCCGTATTCTTTCTATGAAACTTCCTACTGTGCTACGGTTCTATGGCTGGTCAAGATGTAAGAGGACCCATTTAAAACTGGCTTAACGCCACTGCAATCGAAACAGGTAACAGTTCCGATTCTGCTCTCGCAGCGGACGGACACTCTCTGTCCGTTGTGAGTCTGACTCGAAACACACCGATATACTCTCGAGTAAGTCACTTACACTTTTTAGATTGATTTTCTTATGTCGTCGATTCTCGTTTCGACCGCGACTTAATAGTTGCTTTTATATTTCTTTTATTGTATTGGCAATAACTAAGTTTCCGAACTATTGGGATATGAGCTGGTGAATACTTCACAGCACCAACGAAGCCAGCTAGCGTTGACCCGGTGCGCTTCTCAGTCCTGTCGGACTGAGAAAAACCGGCAGACTCGATCCCATTGCACTGAGCCTTTCCCAGGGTGAATGGTAGTGACTATTTTCCCCTAGGGATAGTCACTGTTTCATTGTCGTTTTCCCTTTTCTCTCTCCACTCCCTGCCATCGGCAGGGAGGCTCCTGTAGGATGAACTCGTCCGAGTTGGGCTCATTTCCATTAGGTCGGATCCTCGAAGCCCTGTCTTCCTTCTTAAAAGCGCCTCTCGAAGAGAAGGCATTCGTCTCGCATCTTCGGGCCTTCGCGCCCCAGACTGACTCGCCCGCGTCCCCCGACGCTTCCCCCGCTCATGATGTGGAGTTTTTAGACTCCAATTCCCTATCTTCCCAGAAGAGGCCCATCGAATCCGATGGCTCGTCCCAAGAGGTATCCGATGATGGCACCATCACCTCGTCCAGCAACTCGCTGCTCGCCCATTCCTCCCCAGGTAAAATTCCAGGTAAAAAAATTCCTTCGGAATATGTCCAACTAGTGATCCAGCTGTGCTCCGACAGCAAGATATACTAAACCCACGTCAACAACATCGGCGAAACCATCCGCGTAGTCACTCCGATTACCGACGTTTTTAGGGCCCTAACTAGGCTCCTGACTGTAAATGAAATCCCCTTTCATACTTACGCCCTCCCAGAGGAGCGTAAAGTGCGCGCCATCCTACGCGGAGTACCGTTCGAGCTCTCCAATGAAGCCATCCAGGTCTACTTAGTTGCCCATGGACACCTTGTCGAGGCAGTACACAAGTAGTACAGCCGCACCGGCAGACAATACCCATTGGCTCTAGCCATTATCCCCAACAATCCCGAGTCCAAGGACATCTTCAAAAGAGAGCTCACTGTCTGTGGACTCTTTTGGCCGTATTGGGGCGGCCTAGAATACTCCCCCCAATCCCATGCTGACAAAACAGGGTGTCGTAAGAGGCGACAGAAGTCAGCCTGCTTGGTGGTAGGGCTTCACGTAGAGATTATATTATCAGTATTATTATTAAGTCATTACTATTATTATTGTTATTATTATCTTTCCGTAAAGCCTGCCTGGCTAGCTATCACCCTCCTGCTTGAGTCAGCCGCTAAACGACTCGTCGTGTTCCGGCTGGGGGCTTGAGATCCAGTTCTTTCTTTCTTTTTTACCTTCTTCCAATTTCCTGGCCGACAACGCATCAGTGATATGATTGGTTTTACTGATGTCCATGGGCGACGGTGACCACTTACCATCATAAGTACTTACCAACATAAAAAAAAAACATCCGCGTAGACCCTCCGCAGACGCAGTTACCCCGGCCAGGGCCACCGCTACCAGCTCTATGGCCACGCAGCGCCAAACTGTTCCGCCAATCCTAGGTACGTTAAGCGATTTGAGCCCTACGGCACCAAGGAGTGCACTCCGGCGTGCGTTCTGTGCGGTCAAGCAGGCCATCCGGTCAACTACTGTGGCTACCCTAGAGCCCTCCGCCCCACCCCATCCAAGACTGCCGCTAGTCAGCCACCATCGGTGACCGCCGCCAACCTCTCTCCTCTGAGGACGCCTAGTGCCCCACCAAGCCCCGAGCACTTCAACCCTTGGAGGCGCTCCGCCCTTTTTATGGCTTCCGAGACGTGTAGTCGAGGTGCGTAATCGAAAGCTACCACTCGACGTCAGGAACCTCATTAAAGCCAAGAATGCAACCCTCAGAAGGGCCGCACTCTACCCCACCCCAACATATAGAAAACGAGCCAACGCTTGAAAAGTCGCAAAGCCCCAGGAGCCGATGGTATTTATAACATAGCGCTCAAACACTTACCCGAGCAGGTTATCTCTCTCTTAGTTCTCATTTTCAACGCCTGCTTTCATCACTGCTTCGTCCCATTTCCTTGGAAAGAAACAGTCGTTACATGAATTCCCAAACGTGGTAAAACCACTTAATATTCCCTCAAATCACCCCCCCATGAATCTCCTTAAGGCTATGGGAAAAGTTATCGTAAGAGTCATTCAATCTCGGTTGAGAAGGCTTGTCTTTCCAACTCTCCACAATCCAACAAGTCTTCAAAAGGCTATTCTATAACCTTTTTCAAGTCCTAGGAGAAACACTCCAGTCCTCTAATTAGAGAAGCAGTGGATTACACCTCTCCTCCTCTAATCGGTCATCAAGTCCGCCCATAGTCAAAAACCTTAATCTCAACCGTCAGTGGCATCCTTACACACAAATCTCCCCATCCGACAACACCTTCGGTGTTAACTTCTGAGCGGATGCTCCCTCAGGAGCGCCGCTAGCACCCTTCTTTCCCTAAAGAACGGTCGCATCCAATGAAGGCTTAGAGGTCGCTCGGCCAAAGCCATTTCAGATGGTGTTTAGTGGATAGGCACTAGTTAGTCCCACATAACCAGCGTAGCTGGCTGCGCTGGTATGCATGAGCATTCACCATCCTCCTCCCGTTAGAGGGGGAAAAAACAGGTAAGAAAATTATTCTAGAAGGAAGGTGATGGTAATGGTAGTCACGCAGGCAACGAAACCTAGCTTTCAAGTAATATCGGTAATAAACCTAGCGGCATTTAAAAGGACGGATCGGATGTAAAAATGTCAAAATTTTACGTCACAGTTATATAAAAAATTATACTCGGCAATTTCAAACGGACACATCCTGTATAATTAACTTATGTTTATTTGGTAAAAGTGTGGCGGCATTGTTTTGTCTTTTACTTTTATTTTAACACGAGAAGCAGAGGGCGGAAAGTTCTCTTATTTTTAACTTTTTTCATGTCCTCACAACAGATGTCCTTAATGCTTCGGGTAACTCGTTTCACCTCGACGTTATTTGGATTTTTTCTAATGTTTCTCACATGGGACACGTATGCTAGTTGTTTAATTTTTTTATCCGCTTATTATTGTTAAAGTGGGATTTTATCGGCTTGGTTTCATTGAAGTTTTCTATTAAGGTCCAAAAATATATAGTTGATTAATCAACACTCGCCTTTCAGGATGAAGAATGTAATTATAGATTTTGATGTAATACAAATCACATTGATGTATCACAGGTTATTGAATATTTCGCTGTTTCGTTAACAAAGGCTTGTACAGAAATTCCTTTAATGTATTGTATTGTATAGAAATTTCGATGTGGCCGTAAACTACGACCACTTTTTGTTATCGGATGCGCTCACATATTCAACTTGTACGTATTAAATGCCACCAGCGTATCGCAACGAATGAATTTCGTTTTATGCATACCATGTGTTGGCAAAATCTATTTTTGCCACATTTTGTGCTACCCGAGTCGTGATTGAATAAAAATCGATTTTGCTGCATTTTATTCAAATTTGCTTTTATGTAGATAGTATAAGCTAAAAACCAATTACTCTCATTCATTTTTATGCCTATTTCACGCCTGTTTTCTTTTTAGTGGTGAATTGTTAAGCTATCTAGCAGAATATAGGAATATCAATTATAATTCAAAGTACTTTTTGTCTTATCCATTTATTGGGGCGATACGTCATGTATTTCGCCCATAAACTGATCTCCTTTTCTTCGATTACCTTCAGGTGATTAGTTTGGCTTGCCATCTGCTTTGGCATTCCGGTCTAGCTCTCCTCTTTACTTGTGAGAGCAATACATCTTGGTGGACGTAATCGTATTGGGGCAACAGGCCACGCCTGGCGTCGGTTCAGTGCAAGACCCTGTATATCCCGGACATTGCTCGCCGTCAGTTTTTGCTTTATATCCAGTAATAAGTTTACATGACATGACTGTATGGAATTATTTTTATCTGAAGCACACAGAAGAGCTGTTAGTACATTGGAAAAATATTGCTTTGTCTTTTCTAGTTATCCCAACGACAGTAAACAAGGCTAAAACAATTGTTAACAAACTATAAGTATAAAAATATTTTTGTATTTTTTTTGAGCTCAACTTTTAGCTTGAACACAAGCTTACTCCGCTCAAAACGTCAGAAGCGTTCCTGCGTTTAATAAATGCAATACGTTTGTACCCGGCACGCGGCGGCAATCGAATTTTTTCATACATTCTGCGCTTTGACGTAATCGAATAAATAGATCGGTTTTGATAGCTGACTATCACATTTGGTTTAATGGTTATTTTGCTTTTATTATTGACATTAATTTTTAAACATGATTATAAAGAATGTAGTACTGTGTTGCTTTATGTTTGTAACCGAACAACGAAGAGATAGGTGAGAGAAACAACGTACCCTCACCTATGGACATCTGTAACACAACGATATGTTACCGACAATTAAGGCAGATGTGAACCCGTTTGTTTATGCCTACTCTTAACCTATACAACAGAAACACACTACCACATTTATTTTCGCGGTCGATCTTCAAACCAAGAAAGAAGACATAAAATAAGCGATACCTTGCATGCACGTCTAATTTTAACTATCAAAATCAAGTAAGTAAAAAATTATCATTATTTTTACTGGAATAGTCCAGTGGCAAGTATTACAAATGAGTATTTAACTACATTGTTATTACCTCTGGTATTGTCGCTCATGAAAATACTTGTACTGTTTTTTATAATTCTATGTAAGTTTATAATAGTCCCACTTTAAAAAATTTCTAACATAACGACATGTTTTTAAACACTGCTCTTTTAGATTTTAAAAAAGCAGCTGGATACGAACTTTTAACTTTGATTTCAATGGGTTTGTTGGCCGATTCAGTTTTTTGCAGCATTCTGCACGACGCCACAGTCAGATGAATGGTCTAGTTTTATCTGCTCCATTTAAATTAAATTTGCCAATCAATTCAGTTATATGTGGGTTCATTTTTGTGATATGAGGTCATGGGTAAGATCGCAAATAAAATAGGTACTTTTTAAATTTTAATTGTTGTTAAAATACACAATTGGGGATAACTATGACAGCTAATTAATTTAACATAAAGTTGAATAATTTTATGCGTTACTGGTCAAACTAGACGAAGATTTGTAAAAAGTTACCATTTAAATTATCTTAAAGAGACAACAAATATCACTAGAAAATCTAAATCGATCTATTTGTATACAGCTCTTAAACAATTTGCCACTTAACAACTCACAAGTAATAAATCTTCTTAAATCTACTCTAAGAGCTATTTGGCTGTTGAACGTCGGAGAATCTCTAAAGGCATCTTTAAGCATTATTCGAGTAGGTACTGAACTGTCATACATAATTATAACGTAAAATTTAATAACGACGATTATTTACCACGAATAATTTATAAATAATTATGAATAATTCGTCATAAAAAAATTATTCAAGCGCAAGAGAACCGATCGTATTAAAATCTGTATGCAAATATCTAAGTATCCAAGTTACAAGTTATTAGAGAGAAACAAATCTTTAAGAAAGACGAGAGTAATGCTAAAAAGTAACGGATTTGTTTAAAAACATTAGTTGTTCGAGACACATAGTAATCTAAGTGTATCACTTATTCAAGTTAATAAATGTTCTGAGAAACGAGCTTATGATAACTTGATGCTATGTGGTTACCGCCTACCGATCAATGGACATCCCTAAATCTTTAACATCAAAGGTTAAATGTTGTCGAATAAAAATAAATGTAAAACTAATTTTAAGACTAGCTCATCCATTCTGTAACCTAGACTTGTTTAAAACCTTTCGCGGTTGATTATATAAGCTAACCAAATTGATCGTGGACTTAACCATCACACATTTGTACCGTCCTAATTAAACTGGCTGATAAAGATCAGCCTGTTTCAATAGAAGGAACATGAGGCCTGTTTCTCATACGTTGTTTAGCAAGGTGCACCAACTAAGGAACGTTGGCTTGAATTCATCGATGGATGGAGTTTTTCACATCCGAAAGAGTTTATAAAGTACCTATTAGCCAAATTTGCATAAAGTTATAAATACTGAAGGAATTACAAAATAAAACAGAATAGATTTTCATGCAGAATAGAAGTTTCGTTATTTAAAACACCACAGTAGTCCTCCAGGGACGTATTTAAGAAATAGTACAACAATGCCACAAAGAGATCTTCAGTATATAAACATAGTGGGAGTGATGTGGGGGGCAAAATCTGCGACCGGGAGTATTAAACGCATAATATTCCTTTAGTGAACAGTGTCTAAGAGGAATTTGCGGGCGGTGCTACGGAGGCGATAGACATAGGTAAAAGTAAGTATATACTGTGACAAAAAAAAAATTGTCAAGGAAACTCAAATTGATGACTTTTTGACAGAGAATTAAACTAATAACGTGCAATTACGTCCTGATGTTAACATACTCAAGAGTCAGGATGTGCGTTTTGTGGTCGACTTATACCCGCTCGCGATCCCTCACTTTGTGTTTGAATACAAAGATTATATTTATAATTGTATAAATAATAATCCTGACATTCATGATAAGGGTATATGACTAATAATGTTAAATTGCAGTAGATTCTAAGACAATATTGATTAACGAAGTAGGCACAATGTGTACTTTTAAGTATTTTAAATTTGAATTTCAGTGCCGCTTTTAGGATTTTTGGCACGGCAATCATGGCAGAAACCTTAATGCACATTTCTTGCATACATTGCAAAAAGGAAAGAAATATTACCGTTGGCATAAACACATTCATGGAATATAAAAGGTGCTTAAACTGCTGAAACCGATTTTAAAATACGACTTTTTGCTCGCGGATGCAAAACGCTTCTTGAAGTAAAAGCAATATTGTTAGGGAAAATCGTCGGATTAATTTCCCATTATTAACTGTAAACTTAATTCTATCACTGGGCAATAAGTTTCCGAGAAACCATGGGTAAACTTTGAATTGATAAGTCGGTAAATCCGACCATTGAACTTGGTTACGAAGATTGCACTACAGCTACAGGTGACAAAAGTTTGGAATTGAATTGTGAAGTCGAGTTAGAGAATTTATACTTGAAAGTGCTAATATCATCGGTTTATCTATCACGGAAATTATCCAAGTGGGACGGAACGCAAATGAAGGGAGTAACTTTGAGAAGATCGCGCACAATACGTTTAATGAAATGTTTGATACATAAAATGGACATATACGAAATCACATTACATAAACATTCAGTAAACCAGAATTTAATTAAAATAGAAGACCAAGCATAAGTGGTTTTATCTTATGTCTTAAATAATAATAGGATCTTTAATTATACATTTAAATAACATAATAGTTTAAGAAACTAAAAATACGTTTTTTCGGCTTTAGATAAAGCTATGTTTATTATATAATTAACATAGAACTATATAAAATGGGTTCTATTTTCTTAAATTCTAAAAATAAATCTTTGCTGGTTGAAATAAATACAGGTAGTCAGGACAAATCTAATGAATCCAAACTCTATTATTATTTAGTAGTAGTCACCCATTACCTATTATTGGGTGAAATGTACAGGACTTATTAAATTCCGAGAGCCGCCTTCCAGTTCGATCACCAGGTTGTTTCATTAGGCAAATGCATAAAACTGGTAAAGAAAAATCTTATGAGCCCCAACTCAATGAGTTTTTCTAGTAGGCCTTCCAGGGTTACTAGTCACGCCTTCGGCTCCAAAATCTGACTAGCTAATGGTACTATATCATTGCGTTGTGATCTAATCTTCATATACCTGTCAAATTTCACGATGATACAACAACCAGAAATGGTCGAAGTTCTGCATCTCAAATTTTATTACATAGATACACGGGAGTCAGTAAAAAAGATGTAAACATAAATAGCAATTAATTAATCTAAACATTTTGTAAGGTACGTTTAATGAATTACAAAATTTATATATTTCAATTAATATGCCTATATGAAATAGCCTTGAGAAGAAATTGAAATTCATGATCTGTTTTTACTTCAAAATGAGATTGCTCATATATTTAATGGTAATAAGGTTGGGTAAATACGACATGTCGATTCTCACAAAGGTTATACTAACAGGCCGATAAGCCATAATGTGTAATGTGTATATTAATTAGTTAAGTGAATATTAGCTGCTGACCACTTCAGACATTGTATCAATATTAATATTACTAATAACAATTATAATTAAACAATCAATTATAGGCAGGCATAAATACTAACATGGATACTTATTTCAGAAATGAACGATCCGCCTTCCATTCTGAGTTAACCATTTATTTTTTCTAAAATAATTGTCTTTATTTTGACAACTAATATTGACTTAGATTAGGGTTGTTAATTGTTAGTACACCACTAAGAAAATATGCAATAATGGAGATTTTGTACGGCAAGTCATATAAAAGGCAATCTTATCGCTAAACAGAGATTTATTCCAGACAGCTTAAGATTTTACGTTCAGGTCTAAGGAATTATTAACCAAAGTAAAATGAAATGTTGTTAGCAGTCTTATATGAACAATGATAATTAATAACCATATATTGTATGCGTTAGGTTGGCAATAATAAGAATAATTCCGTCCAATCATAGTTTTGTAACTCTTTTGAAATTGAGGTGAAAAAGTAAAAAGTACTTTTACCATACACATCTTATTTTTTTTTTTACATATGACTGGATGAAAAAGTTGCAGGATGAACTTTAAAAAAAAAATATTTATTAAATTTTAGTTGAATATATCTGTTCAAGTGATTTACGCACACATTTTATTTCTATTTGGTGGAAAAAGCTGAGCTATATCATTTAATATACACACGCTTATATATGACGGTGCTTTATAAATCGTACCTGGACCTCAAGCTTTGAAGAACTAGTGAGAAACGAATATCTTCTGTGATGAAAAATGAACACCGTTTCACCAATACTCTCCTTTATTTCCACACTTAAACACTTATTAATATAATTGCTTAGTAACTTATTACTGATGCACAGCAGCGAATCAGGGGACGATTCTTCGGGCCCAATGTACAACAAGAACTGACTGTCGACATGTTAATACTTTTAACATCGATTCCGTTGACTTAAACGCCATTTGATTAAAATGTAACTTTAGTCAAATCAGATACTCTTTACGTAGAGTTTACTTTGAAATTGATAGGAAATATTAACAAATATTGAGTTAATTTCGAAAATCATGACATTTCAGTTTTTTTGCAAATATTCGTTTTGTATATAACAGATTATTGAGACTATACAGACGTGGCACTACAGGTCAGCAGATTGGGATGAGATGCGGCATTTTTTTGCATCTTTTCCTTGTCGGGGGGGGTTTACTTTTCTTCTGAAGATCCGTCGAGCTGTGTGGATGCTATAACTGATGTGGTACGTCAAGCGATGGATTACTTTATCCCTTTTTCTGACATCCGCGTCGGTGGCAAAGCTCGCCCTTGGTTTGACACCGAATGCGCTCAGGTTGAGAAGCACAAACATTCGGCGTATTTATCTTGGATTGATGCTCGAGACCGTAACGCTCCGGATATGCGTTCGAAGATTAAAGCCTTTAACCTCGGCGCTAAATCCTACAAAAAGGTGTTACAGAAGGTGAATCTAAACCTCATCCAACATATCAGCGCTAAACTCTCTGACCAACCATCTGGCAGTAAAGCTTTTTGGTCTCTTGCTAAAGCGGTTGAGACTAACTTCTGTCGGCCCACACTGCCTCCATTGGTAAAACCGGATGGCTCCCTGGCTCATACGGCCAAAGAGAAAGCGGACTTGTTCGCGTCTCTGTTTGCCGACAATTTGCGTCTAGGTGCACCACAAACAATATACCACCACAAATACTTCAATGCGGCATCTCTATACCTGAGATCCGCATAACAAACAAGGAAGTTTTGAAAACCCTGCGGTGTTTAGAAGTGAAAAAGTTCAGTGGTCCTGACGGAATTCCAGCGCTTGTACTTAAGGCGTGTGCACCCGAGTTGTCTCCTGTACTGACACGTCTGTTCCGCCTCTCTCTCAAGACTGGGATAGTGCCCAAATGGTGAAAGCTTGCCAATGTGCAACCCGAACCCAAAAAAGGCAGCAGCGCCGATCCTAGTAATTATAGACCGATTTCAATCACCTCCATACTCTGCAATATTATGGAACGTATATTGAATTCGCGTCTCGTGGTCTACCTAGAACTGAGTGATCTTCGCAGTGACCGACAGTACGGATTTCGCCGAAACTGGTCGCCCGGGCACCTTCTAGTTTATGTTACTCACTTATGGGGCGAGGCCCTGGAGAAAAACGGGGAGGGGCTCGCCGTCTCCCTTGATATCTCGAAGGCCTTTGACAGGGTCCGGCATGCTAGCCTGTTAAGCAAGCTTTCAGCGTATGGTATTTCCTCTGGCCTTATCAGTTGGGTAAAGGGCTTTCTGAGCGAACGATCTGTCCGAGTTGTCGTCGACGGGTGTTCATCACAATTGATGGCTACCATCGCTGGAGTATCTCAGGGGTCTGTCCTGTCCGCTATTCTATTCCTGCTGCATATTAATGATCTACTCAAGCCTGGTATATAAAGATACCTCCCGAATGTTCGGACCAGTAGGTACATACGTAATACAGTCCGAAAGAGAGGCCATGGTGGAACGCATGAATTTCTCACTTCGGGCAGTGTCCGAATGGGACGATGCCAATCTTAAAAATATTTAAAGCTATAAAAACACAGACATGTTCAGCGCCAAGATGAGCTCGTTTATCTTTGCTCCTACTTTTCAGAATGTCTCCCTAGAATGCACTGACCGCCTTCAATTGTTGGGAGTCGAAGTTTCTTCGAACCTCAATTTTGGTCAGTTCATCGAGTCCAAGGCTAAAGCATCTGCAAGGAAACTTGGGGTTCTTGCAAAGGTGCGGCGGTACTTTATACCGAATCAGCTTTTAACCCTGTATAAAGCTCAAATTCGACCGTGTGTGGAGTACTGTTGTCACATTTGGGCTGGTGCTGTCAAATGTCATTTATCTGCGTTGGACTCGATGGAGAAAGATCGTTCAAAGAGGCTCATTAGTGACCCAGATCTGGTCGGAACCAATCTGCGAATCCTTGAGCACAGGCGCAAGGTTGCCAGTCTCTCAGTCTTCTATAGGATACGTTTTGAAGAGTGTGCGTAGGAATTGTTTGAAATAATTCCCCCATCGCCGTTTCTCCATCAAACAACTCGACGTACGGAGGGCATCCATCCTTATGGAGTGAACGTACCACCTATACGGACGGCACAGTTTGCGTCGTCATTCATTGTGCGCACTGCAAGGAACTGGAATAAATTGCCCGCGTTGGTGTTCTCGCCTTCTTACAATGTGGGTGTCTTCAAGAGGAGAATGAATAGGCTCTAATAAGTTAGTACGTTCAACATCTTACACTTCATCACCACTTTCCATCGGGTGGGATTGTTGTCAAGCATTCACTTATTGTATCTAAAAAAAAAAAAACTACATTTACTAAAATTTATTAGCGATGTACTCGTACCTCGTGTAAGTTTCTGCATGTCCAAGAATGCTATTAATCGTTTTTGGCCACTCGTCCAAGAGATCACTCATTGTTATGCTCTATGACATGATCGAGTGTCTTCTGTGCTCTTCTGATGTTGTCGTATTAATCCGCGTCGAGTAAATAAATGCGAGACGTATGTCAGCGGCGGCGGCGAGGCGGCGTCTCAGGAAGCCTCCACTCTCAACAGATTGGGCCAAGTACTTCCAGCATTTGCCAATTATTCACCTTAGAACATGTTTGCATAACATTATACTGTTTAGTCACGACGAAGCGTATAAATTATGTTGTATAACTATCAACCATATGATTTGTACAACTGACATCCATCATCATTATGACCCTATCGCGATGTAAAGACTTGTGGCTAAGTGTTGGTCGACGTCGTATTAATCCGCGTCGGGTAAACAAATACAGATTGATGTATTATGTCAGTGGCGAAAACGAAAAATATCTCAGAAGACATTCCCAGAAATCATTGGCCCCGGGTTTTTCTAGTAATACCAATATTGAAATAGAAAATCGATTAAATTAGAAGTATTCCATAATTAGATCGAAGATTGATGAGGATTGTATTGTTGGGAATCAATATAAGTACATTTTTGTTTACAAAATAAACATCGGAAAGTGAGAGTTGTAATAAAATAAAATTAATATTAATCTAATTTACAATAATCAGCTAGCACAATATGTGGTGGTATATAAGTACCCATGCATAACAACTCCCTCCCACAAAGGAAACATGCACTAATAAAAAAATAAAAGCGTACGAGTATGGCCATCTATAATTTATGAACTAACTACTCTGTGGTAAAAATAATATTAAGTATATTAATATCACATAAACACATATCTGAGTAAGTACACTGAGTAAGGCGGATTGCTAATTGGCGAATAAAATAAAATTGAAAAAAATAATTTCTTGCTCATAAGAGCCATCAATCGATGAGGGTTACTCAATAATACAATTGACTTTACAATGCCCTGCTTGCCGAACAAGGGTTAAAAGGAACGATTGCTGGGAAATGAGTTACTGATGTGACAAAAAGTTTTGATTCATCGAAAGTATCGGGTTATTGAGTATATCTCCACCACCAAAAAAAACAGAATGGCGTATACAATTATTTATAAACTTTAAATGAATAAAAAAAGTTTTTTACGTGTATTTTTAATTTTAATTACACGCAAAATATTTAATGCTCTCATAGCCCCAGTTTAAAGTTACAAATGACAAGCAAAATGACCGTAGAATTATATTAAGAGATAATCTTTAGCAGTAAGTATTCTTTAACATTAAGACAGCTTAAGAATTTAAAACAGACAGAAAAATTAAAGTTCCTTCTCTGACACGATATTATAAGCATAATGAATTGAAGCAGGTATCTTGAATCAATTTTAATTCTTTATTATTTTTAGTGGATAACTTCTATAATGCTGCCATTTAAATAAATCTTAGTTATGTCCTATACAGTTCTAACTAATAACTTTACGTATCTAATATATTAACATATTTTCTTCCACTGGCTTTATAATCAATTGGGGTGTATTCATATGATATCTCGGACCTTGTAAGTATGTACTTTTTAGTGGGTATATATCTCTTACATCACTAGTAATTCCCCATGCATGCTAATTATCTATTATCTATGGAGATAAATAATTATCTATGGAAAATTTCATCCCAGAAATTAAAAAATTAACATATTTGTAGCCCATAGAGTTACATAACTCTATGTTGTAGCCATGCCTAGTTTGAATCTATTCCAAGCTGCATTTATTAGATTCATTGGCATACGGTTTGAATCGACCAATGTACATTCCGTTGATTGATTATGTCAATTTGATTGCTACATTGTAAACATAATTTCAAGAATATTTCGTCGTCTATCATTATATTCAATGAAATCAGCGGGAGCATTTGAATATACAAAATTTGTGAGTTAATAATAAAGTCAGTTATTTGATTTAGCCAAGTAACAAATGCGTCGGCATAATATTATTTAGCCAAAATATAAATATCTTCTGCCTTAACAAGGAGGTTTAAGGTGTTTTTGCTGGCCGAATGTGGTAGGTACAATATTTATATTTACTCGTGTACCCTGTTTGGGTATCTTATACAAATAACGTTATATAACATGATAGAGATTTCATCAGACAATAGTACTTACTATGTTTGACTTAGTGTTTCAACATTATGAGATATGACTGTTAAATGGAAGTTCATCCATAATGTACTGGCTTCGCAATGCAACCGGTACCAAAAGCAAACAGCTCAAACAAGGTTGGATTAATCAAATCCTTTGAAGAGTTAAAATAAGAGTTAAAATATAGGATATACATTAATATAGAACCTTATATTTTTCGGAGACTGTTAAAAAACAATGTTTGTGTTCGTGATACCAAATATCTTTAAAAAAAGCTGAAATGTTCCCATTCGTTGAAGAGTTCCACTTTTTATCTTCAGAATCGACAAACATATTTTCAGCATTTTTATAGGGGATCAGTCACGAACCATTTTCCACATACTTAAAAAAATATTATCAACATCAATTTATAAATACCAATGTTGTGACTGTACATACATAAGAAATACATACACGCGAACATAGAAACTTCCCCTTTTTTGTAGTCAGTTAAGAGTCACGATCGTTCCATGTATCATAGTATTGTAACATACATAAAATTATCAAAAATAAATTGTAACGAAACACATTGATCTCTTTTAATACATTTCTGCCTGCGGTTATACATAATTATTGAAATTCGTGTTATGTCAGGCTGATGAATACAATTTGTGATGTCAGTACAGATTTAACTATGGCAACCGAATCTCATATAATAGGCCATAGAATTTACATTGCATTATACTAGCTTACCAGCTAAAATTCACTATTTTTTTCCATTTCTACGTCACTTCAGTCTTGTTTTTTAATAGCATACGCAACTGATATATACACATACTGTCAATAATGAAGTTCAAAATTTTCCATTGCAAATCTGATTTTTTAAGGTTAAGATAAATTACTTATTCATAAAAATTCTAGTGCTTTCAAAATTGTAGCGTAACTCGTAATAAAATATATACTTAATTATGTTCTACATCCAATTCCGTCTTGCGACAGTAAATGCGGATCCAACTGAAGTCATTCGTGTCAGTAATGAGAACTCAATGTTGTTCGGTTTTTTAGAACTCAACAATAAAGTTATATTACATTAGCGGCCCTTCCAGAGATTATTTGGGATCAATAATTATATATATAAACTTGATATAATTATAGTCTTCGCCTATCCGAAATAATGTAAATTTCAAATGGTAAGGGATTTTTTTGGTGCGGTTTGCGAGATTACTTTCCACATATGTACACACAAAGTCACACAAAAACTCACTCTTTCTTTATCATATTAATGAAGATTCACACTAGCTGCACTACACTATTTACATCGTTAAAACTATATTTCTCTAGCATTAAAACGTTTACATTAAATAATACTACTGGAAGAATACGAAAGTCTGGAAAAGACACAGGTAGCTTTTAAGGAGTTAAGCTGACGACCTGATGAAAACATTACATTTAGAAGATGCCTTAAGGCACTAATTAATAAAAACCATATAAATTGAATGTCGAGCAGGCACCTTTCAATAATAAATTATAGTCAACTGAATTCGGATCTCTTATTTCAAGTTAACTCTTAGGAAAATATCATTTTTCAATATCGTTCGATTACGCCATCGTTAAAATCTGCTTTAATTGTTATTTCACGGAATAATTGAATTAATCGACGCAATAAAAGCTGCATGACTTCGGATTATTAAAACAATATACATACTTGTGTACCAGTTTGCATCGATGCGAATTCTGTGCATTAGTTGAAACATTTTTATTTGTTTAATTATTGTATTATTTGTTTAACGTTTGGATTTAATTTAAGTCTATCTCTTTGATATGACTTGACTTAGAAGCATCAAAAATGGTCAGATACATCCTTTCCATAATATCAGCTACAATGTATTTCATACATATTATAAGTATTAACAGCAATGTCATTAGTAATATTACGATACTGTATTGTATTAAATCAATATCGCCTCGAGGTGTACAATTTAATCATTATAAAGTTGACGTGAATAACGCGATTAATAATCGCCGTAGCGAATGAGAGTGAGTTCTGTAATCTCTTAGTATTAAATTATGGGTAACCTAAAATTACCTGGCTTTCTAAGTTTGAGTTGGAGTTACGTCAAATTATAAAGACCATTTCATTCCATTTCTTCCAATCATTTATATTCAGGTTTTCGTAGTAAACTGGTTTTAAACAAAGCAACCCTAAATCTAATGTAGATAGATCTGTACAATATCAATTATTTTCTTGCTCACCAAGAAATTACTAAAAGACATCAGTTCGTTTTTTACACATTCACTGTTAGTGGCATATTTATTTGGCTGTTTCATTCTTACCAGAGAATAGGTATATGTAAAAAGGCGCCTGCTATTTTAAGAAATCATTTGAGTTAATACTTTGAGTTATTGAATAGAATTTTTTTTATTTACAATCAACAGATAAGTAATTATTTACGCAGAGTGTGTTTTTGGAACGGGTAACTCTGGCTGTCGTTATAAGTGATGCCATCTTGTCGTAAGAATTTTTTTTTTTTTGCGCCCAGAGATGGTAAATGGGCTACCCTCAGGAAAAGCGCGGGAGGGGGGTGGTGAATGCTCCTAGCATACCAGCGCAGCCGGCTGCGCTGGTTATGTGGGACTCCCGAAGGCCTACCCACTAAACACCACCCGAGTTGGCTTTGGCCTTGTGGCCTCTAAGCCTTCATCGGATGCGACCCATCCTTAGAGAAGGATAGGGTGCTAGCGGCACTCCCGAGGGAGCATACGCTTGTTGTTAACACTGAAGGTGTTGTCGAATGATGAGACTATGTGGCGTCTTAAGGACGCTACTAACTGATATTTTTTGAATTCTTGACTGTGGCCGCCAGACGGCGGTCCAAGTCAGAAGATAATTCAGTCAGTCAGAAGAAGATTGGTGAGAGCGTTTCTTGGCCGCCTGATTTGGCGGCCTGTAAGACTAGGGGCGGTGTAGTTCGCTGCCTGTCTGATGAGTGGATTAGAATGTTCCTCTGAGGATTTAAAAAATGCTGTGCAATAATCTTTAAAGGATTTTTGAATGGTCGGAAGCTGGAGATCGAAGTGCAGGTCGGCGTTCCTCACGCACCAGTGCGCGTTGGTTGCTCTCCTGCAAAAAATATTCTGGACAACTTGGATGGGATGAAGGATTTTGGGATCGGCGTGTGCGAAAACAGGGGCGGCGTATGACATCACCGGCCGTATGCAAACCTTATAGAGCGTTCGCTTGTTCCTGAGGGACATCTTACTATGCCTTCCCAACAGATTGTTGAGTCGGCCCATATAAAATCTGGCGGAGTTGTTGACTTTGCGTATATGCGGTCTGAATGTTAGTCCGGAGTCGAGTGTTACTCCTAAGTATTTGGTTGTGGTTTTCCACGGGACAGGGGCGCCTAACAGCCGGATGTTAGGTTCGTCATGTCTGTGTCTGGGTTTGAAGTGAAAGTATACCGCGGTGCTTTTGTCTGCGTTGACTTCGATGTGGTAAGAACTGTCAGTTCGGTTTATATATCGGTGTGTGCGTGTAAATCCAACAGCTCCAGTTCCTTCTAATTTCTTGTCAGTCACGTATAATTTAATCAGTTTGTGACTTGTGAAAATTAGATCAAGTGTAGTCAATTAACCTAGTGTATTCATTTTGTAAATTCTAAGATTAGGTATGCCCACTGTCGACGAACATGTTTACAACATAAATTCAATTTTCAATATTACATTTGGATGTCCATTTAGAATAGGCATTATGAGGCAGAGTTTCCTATTTATATTCTATCTAATATAGGTATGTAGTAGGTATAGTTACATACTTACGCACCTACAAATAAATAGTTTAAAGTTAAAGACCAAAAGCGTTTAAAAAAAATGTACCGACTTCGAAAAGTACAAAATTGTAGTAGAAAGCGAATACAAATGTAAACAAACTAATATTATATGCACTACAGACTAAAATGTATCAAATCAGTGGAAGCCTGACACAACAATACTTTATATCTTTAACAGTTACATATATTGATCCATTATAGTTTTACATCGGATACCATCAGAACTATATAAATTAAATGAATTTTACTCTAGCAGCGTTTCGATATCTCTGACCATCCATCCTTTATATTATTTCTCCATAATAGTACATATTATTATTTCAATTAATTCTCTAAATTCAGTTTAGCTGTTACGGACCTCCAATTTACAAATACAAACTCGTTTTATTTATAAATTCGTTGTTTATTGACATTTAGCTTAATAAAAAAATTTTACATGTCGCAAAAAATTTAAATACATATTAAAATGTACCTAATTAATACTTATGTGGAAAACTGTTACTCGATTGTGATTGATACTTCGTATGTGAACACATTACTTTATTAACATTATCTTAAAATCTAGCTTAAAACTACTTGCGTGATTTAGTCTGACATAAGCCTCAATCAATAACTAAATTGTTAATAGCAAAACTGTAATATCTAGCATACATACATCATCTCCCTTTATTAAACGTTTTCTTTGTGAAACGTGTTTCATTAATTTAAATAAAGGGAGAAGTTAGTTAAATCTATAAACTAACATGTCTTAAATTGTTCAGTCAAGTTGTTAGTCAAATTTTCTAGTTTATAAATTATATAAATACAAATGCTGATGGTAATGATTTCATAATTAGGTCTTGAATTACAGCAGTCGATTTAAAAACAAAGCGAATAGTGCGCACCGAGTACCAAACAACCGTTAGGGAAATGGGTTCGTCTGTGTTAAAAGTATGTCAGCCGCGTCTTTGGATGTCTGGATATTATAAATAAATTTATGTAATTTATGTTATGTAATGTAATTTAAGTTATACATGTACTTTTTACAATTATGGCATAATCGTCGATGCAGTCCTTTAAAAGTGCCACATTTGGGATTTGCGTGGTATGTATCCTTTTAAGGGGTTAAACTATAGTTCACTACACTGGCTAAGGCAATATTATTAATAACTTTCCACACGACGGTTGCCTATACTGAAGCAAGAAATAACTTATTATCACTACGCACATAATTTTGACTTCGATGTCGAAGAATTTGAACCAGAGTACATGCTGTACGTTGTCATGAGAAAGTAAGAATCCTTGAGACTGAAAATATTATAGAATACTCAATAAAACTGTTCTTTTCATCTTAGTCTTACTAGAGGGTTAAGTCCTGTGTGATAGAGGTAGTAAGAAAACAGTGGTTTAAATATCAATTTACAATTTGGATTCGATGAAGTCAGCTTTCAATCTCCTTGACAAATATTTACGAGATCTAACATGCTGTTTAAAAACGTGCCAGGAACAAAATTTCGATGAAGCTATTGCCCTTCGACATTTCTCTATGGTAAAATTAGAGTATGTATATGTTATAACAAGTACGTATTACCTAAAATGACCATTATCCATCACTTACTATAACTATAGTTTACCTCACGTTGTCAAAAACCCAACCAAGAAACAATAGTTTGTAAAACACATATGTATATTTATTTTAAAATAGACATTATTGAGCTTTAGATATGGATTTTCAAATTCACCACCACATACTCAGTTCAGCCCATAAATTACATGTAAAACGACATTGTATGACCCAAATATTGCATTATGTTTTATTCCTAGAGAGAAAACTAATTAACGGTATACGAAGTTGCTAAAACATGGTGGTAAAATTATCATTAAAGCTCCAAAATTTATTTTATACCCACATCATGTATTACAAGATATGCGTCATCACGACATAGTATCGGCGCACTATTGAGGTAGGGTCGAGCTGTGCGGTTACATTCCATTTAACTTTAGGGCGCGAACTCGCAAGCGCCACCCCGCATCTTTATGCGTTAACGAGGGTGCTTATGAATTTAATTAATCCTACTCATGATGATTTAAGTACAAGTGAAAATGTGTCTTTATTACATTTGGGAAGTGGTGATTAAATTTTAAACGAATGCCCGTAAATTTCGAAGGCTTCGCTATGAAATTTATTACAGTTGTATCCAAAAAACTTGCCGTCAGTGCTGCTCCCTGGTGACCTAAAATTAATTTGGTTATTAATGACTTACCATTAATAAAATATATATTTGAAGGGAACTTTTAAAAAAATTTATTGTACTTACAAGCGAATAAATATATTTGACTAGATACATGTAATATCATTACGACCATTAAAAAGAGTTTTATGGAAACACTTACGTTACTTGTAAAACTCATCAGTACTACGCCGTCTTTGTTATCTTTATTATATATGGAACCAACAAAGGTCGTATACCGAATTGAAACTAATTTATTGGTTGGTAGGTTAATGTATTAGTAATTTATTGCTTGGAAGTTAACTTTGGGGGTAAAATAAATATGGAAATAAAAATATCTTTGTCAAATGCGTCATATGATTTAAATTAAAGATCTTGGTCTAAAGGATATCAATTAGTATTTTTATTATTTGAATAATTTAGACTTATTTAACATTACTATCATATAATAGGTATTGTCACTTGAGACCGATCACACTAATTAGGCATTCTTTTTCGTATGTTTCTAATCGTCAGGACAAGATTTATGTGACCTAATTTTGTTAGAAAATTCACCGGAAAAAGTCGAAAATTTCAATGATAACGTTCTACGAAAATCTCAGTGAAAAGTTTAGAAACCATTGAAAGTTCTTTTCAATTAATGTTTAAGTTGGACAAATTAATCTCGACGAGCCGAACCGTGAGACAACTGAGAGACAACGAACTGTGCGTGAGTCTGTCTAATTTGACATGACTGACCTTCTGGAACTGATTCTAATGATCATCAGTCGATTTTGACGGGATCTCAGCTAATTTTATATTAAAATATCTAAAAAACCAATTCTCCAATAAGATGTTGATCAACATTAATATTGGGTATCTCCTCTCTACATCTCCATCACTACTATCGTATCGTCAACATCACAAAATATATCATCATTAAGTAGTGTTCATCCTCACAAAACTAGAGTTTGAAGCCCTAAAGTTCAATCAACTAATTGTGTGTAACATTCATATTAAGTATTTTCTTAACGTATATAAATACTGAAAGTCTGCGATGTCTAACATATGACCCTAAGGGATCAGATAAAATATTAAGAACATTGAAATGTTGCCATAGCGAAATGTATTCATTTGATAAGCATTCTCAGTAGGTGTATTAAAATTGAAGATATGGAATACCTAATGCGAAACGCTCACGGATCAGACAGACCATTAAAGCATCAAATTATACTGAATTTTGTGTGAACTAATTTTCAATTAAATATTTCATTCAGGATCATCAATTAATATTGTTAAGCGACTTCGGGAAAGGTCAAAGTTCTACGTTTCTGTGTATATATTTTATGTACGTACACCTATAACTCCGCTATTTTTTTTTAATATGAATTCTCGTAGTTGGTGCCTTATAAATATGGTGAAGATCTGCTAATAGGTTCATGAGATAAAAGAGTGGAACTTCTAAACGGATAGCTATATTTGTGACACGTTTATGTATGCTCTACCAAAACTCTGTTATAAATGAATTGATTTTGATTGATATTTTTAATATATAGAAAATATATAGAAGTTTTTTCCGGCTAAAGGGTTCTGAAGATATAGAGTCGAACTATTCAACGGACAGCAGTATTTGAGCCGTTTTTAAAGATAATTGTATTATCGTCGCGAGACAATGTTATTTACGTTGGAGTAATTATATGAAATCTCAAACTTGTTCTCTTAATGTATTATAAACGTTAAAATTAAAATACCAATATAATACAAGTGTTATACAGAAATAAAATATGTCATTTGATTAATTATAGTTTTAGTTTTTGTGCTCTAAGACATGTGTAGTAATTGGTGCTGTTTTTGTTAACATTATCATTGCAAAATCATTCTGTTATTGACCTTTTCAGAGTCTGATGATATGGCTTGGAAACAAAAAGTTCAATTCTTCAACGGATCAGAAAAAGCAACCGTATTTTTGCTGTTTTCATCTAGGAGTCATGATCACATAATGCTGATCTGATGGTGAAATTACAACAGCGATCCTTAATGATGAGGACTTAAGGTATAAATAGCACTGAGATGGGTCAACTAAAACTACTTAGGCGGACGTAGCGCTTATAATCGACGTTAACATACGCTAAATTCGCCTTCCGTATAAATATTCAAATGCCAAGTCTACTGGAAGAAATTTCACATTTCAATAAGCAGCACGAACGCAATTTAATTATTTATCATTGGTTTAATTCAAGCTTTCATTCGTGAAACAGCGAAAACAAAAATTAATATATATATATTGTGTCCATTTTAATACCAACTATATGTATGAAAGGAGGAGCAGAAGGGATATTTTTAAATGTGTCTTAATCATATACATACATTATAAGACTTGAAGCAAAAGTCTAGATTGTGTATACATGATTAACGTTGATAAAAACATGTTATACGTTAACCTGTGTTCATGTGTGGGATAACTTATGAGCATTGACGTATTCAAATTAAACTATTTACATAATGTTGTTGACATTCAAATAAATATTAATAAATGCATAATGTTAGTAAGACCTACTCGTTCATGAATTATGCAACTTGTGAGATTTACAAACTAAAATTCCTCGTGGAAAATTTTGTGTAAACTTTAACAAAGAGATGTGCAGTATCTGACACAACAATATTTAAACCATTATTATGCGGCGAAAATATTCTAAATATAATATTTGTTAAGTTTTAGTAGGTAGGTACGTTTGATGCAAAAACTCATTTAATAAACATATGAATATAATTTGAATTTATTTTACAATGTTCAGTGCAGTGACGGACAGCTAAAAATATGCGGATGGCTCGATTGTATCTTGGCCAGTAACGCGTCGGTTATATTTTTGGTACATCAGGTGGCCCGATTGCCTACTCGTTGTAAAGAACTAAGACTGAAGCCCTACTTTCATGTCTTAAATAACGTCATATATTATATCTAATTATTTCCTTCACGACTTATTATCTAACTAATATGGATAATTATTCAAGAAAACATGCAAAGACACACACACATTCGGAGAGAGTTGCAGAATTTAACAAATTTCGAAGCTTTTGTTAGATATTTGTCTTCTGCATTATGTATGTCGTTTTATTTTCACTATATTACATTTAGTTACCATTGTTTTGTAGTAAATAGTAAATCAGATTCATTACTGGGAGTTCAGTTGCCTATATTACAGGTATCTTGTCTAGTTTAGGTAACTGACAAATTTATTACTAGTTTCAATATTTTACTGTAATGTTTACCCAGTGAATGTTGTGTTATTTTTGGTATTATTTTTTTATTTAATGTTTTTTACATTGACATTAACAAAGGTAATAAATACTTTCTTACTATGTTCGCGGCATAATATTAATATTACTTTGCATATGTCATTTTACTTGGCTCATAATATAAGGGTATTTCAACCATAGATCAAACATATGTAAAACATTTTCTCGCTATAGCACTCTAATTAAAAAAAAGCATTTTACAACATCCACTGTATTTTGTCATATTACAAAATCATATTACATGGAGATCTTTGAGCGCAGATATTATGTTGAAAATAGACCAATGAAACAGTACTCTCGCGCGGGGAAAGCCGCGTCCATCAGCCAGTTCTTAATATTTAAATAATCATAGGTACATTCATTGGATATTGTGTAACTTAAAACGACTTGATGGATTGGTTGACGTTGTTTCAGGGTCAGGTAGGTAAGTTTCACGGTAATTAAATTATTAAAGAAATAAATACACGTTATTTATGAGTGCTTAGATACACAATTATTTATCATTGGTAAATTAACTTCAGAAGAATTTATTACTGTTGCTTCTAGAAATTCCAAATTGCGATACTTATACTAACCTAGTTAAGTTTACACAATAGGTTCAGCTATAAAAGCGCAGAGCGTATCCGTAACGACCGCGTGGACGCAATTGCGGGTCGCAAGCGTAAGCCTAAAATTTCACGTAATGTAAAATAAACAAAGCGAAAGCATCATCACATGATACAGCGACAACGGAACACTTCTGGGTTGAAATCGTAATTTATTTTGCTTTGTGCTTTTTCATCGCGTGTCTCTTTTCGCTACGCCATTTTTATAGTCACATTTCACGCGAACCCAGTGTCACTTTTCAGTCGATGCTTTGCACATTGTTTCATTTTCTTCTTCTCGGATACCATGCATTTCACGTTTATGGCGAAAAAATAGAATATGGCGTACACAATTCAGTCGCGGCAATAAGTTGTAGGGACTTCCAGACATTTTAGGATGTTGTCAAACAAAATGGATGACCGTATACGATCTCGCGAAATCAATTATGTATATTCATATATGTTTAATAGCCATGGTTCTAGTAGTCATAATATGATACAAAATATAACAAAGTTTTATTAATTTGACAATTAACTTACCTATGCGAAGTATCTGACTTTGAATCTTACATGTAACATTGATTTTACAATACTATATACTAATTTCAGATACTGTAAACGTAATTATCACTTACTTTGATGAACAAACTTATCATAATTATAGAGAGTTCTTTATAATATTCTTGGCAGTGTAAACGGTCATTTTATGATGATAAATTACTCGAATAACCTATTATGCAAGGTATCAAATTATTATTTTTTTATCTCTTACATTAATTAAGCAGTCTTGATGCCAAGAAATAGATTACCTCAATTCAAAAAGGAGTCTTAATCAATTTGTGTGTGTGTTCTATATTTTATCATATGACACACTCAAACCTTAATGACTTCTATTAGTTGCGGTAGACGAAAGCAAGCAATACCGGTCGCGGTCAATAGTTGAATGAAACTAGTGGGCTAAGGAATGATTCGGAGGGCATGTTAAGACATGGGTAGCAGATGTTATTATTATAAAGTTTTCCTTAAACTATATCGGAAGCCTTCATGGGGCACAAATACTTTCAATACTGGGGTTCACTAACCTCTCTACCAAATCGTACTGGAGCTATATAATTTAGTAAGCGTAGGCGAAACCATATTTCATTTTGTTCTGGTTGACATATTTTGATGATTCATTTTATATTCGAGCGCTAGAACATTTTCATACACAGTCTTTCCATATCATCAAATGAGAGAATCCATGTGGAATAGCTGACAACAGTGTTTGGTCGGTAATAGTGTTTCATTGAAATAATATATCTTGTGGAATATAGAGTCCTTTTTTTATTTTATACTCGTAACCCGCAGTTGCTACGCTCAAGAAAAAACCCCTTGTAACGGATCCATCTCTTGGGATGTCAAGTATCCTAGATTTTGACCCACAATATAGGTTGCCAGTGTAATAAGAATTATCTATATTTCTTCTGTGGTTTTAGTATTACATATGTTGGGGCGGGCAGTAAGATAGATGAAAATACCAAAAAAAAAATATTTAGGCCTATATCAATAACTAAGTATACATACATTAAAATTACCAAAAAATAATTGATAAACCTGATTCAGCACCGTTACGCTTTCGTTATTAGTCTAATATCAGGTAATGCTTCACTATAAATCCATCTGAAGCTAAGGAGGTAATAGAATCTTAGGTAGTGAATCGTACTAACTTAGTAAGAGCTTGTTAATTGTAGTTTGTTAACCATAACAGTAAGAAAAAATTTTATCCTATTATTACGGTTCATTAGTTATGTATTTTAAATCTTTTACTTAAACAACATAACTTGTTAAAATATGCCTTATGAATAACATCAAATGAAGTATAAAAGATACAATTTTTCTGTATGTGACTCTAAACATTTTAGAACAAAATTTGCTCAAAAAAATTTTTGTCGTATCGGTACACGAATATACAACAAAGTAAACGAATATCGGAGAATCCATTCCGTTTGTAAAAAATGATTACTTAATGGTTATGTGACTTTAATTATGATGAAAAACTATTATAAACATAGATAAAAAAGAGATGTGGTGTCGTGGGACACCACGTAAGAACGAAGTTCCTTCGGCTAATGTAGAATCGACACAATTTGCAAAAAAAAATAATCGTGCTCAATTTTATGTAGGTTTTCTTGATTTTTCTCTTAAATTTTGCTGATTAGTTTTTATTTAAGTACAGGAAAGTATTTAGGAAATTCAGTATTTTAGGAAATAATAAATTACGTAAAATAAAAAAAAACGTAATTCAAATTATCAACTAAAATAACGAAATATTATTATTATAAGTAATTCTTATTAATCAGTCTCGTCATTAAATTCTATTGCTGAAACTATTGGCTTGAGAAAGAGAAAGGTATTATACACTACTCGCTTGTGTATACGACTGTCGCGCCTGCGCACGTCTCATTTAACGATTTTATTCCACTGACTTTTTCTTACGGTTTTACTATCACATTTTTCTTAGTTCGGTCGCGCAGCAAAATCCCTATTTAACGGTTTTATTCCACGGACTTTTTCTTACGGTTTTACTATTTCCACGGACTTTTCTTACGGTTTTACTATCACATTTTTTTTAGTTCGGTCGCGCAGCATAATCCCTATCTCCTCCAAGCCTGCCGTAAGGAACTTCGTTCCAACAACAACTATTATACTTTCGTTTCAGTGCTGCGGTTCTTGGACGGATCTCATGATCCCAATCCATCCCATCTATCAAAGAGCAATACAGAACAAACACATACGCGCTCTCATACTCAGATATATATGTACACCTCTATAAATGTATATGTATAATTTTACACCCGGTTACCTACATAAGTTTACCACTTCATTAGCTGCATTACAGGAATAGTAACAAACGATAAACTTATCATAACATTATATATTCAACAACAATACACAAATTTAGTTTTTCTGCGATGATATGTAAATTTAGTGGTCACTTGAATTGTGAGCTCCCCATCTGTGGTCGGTGTTATTAGTAAATTGGAAAGAAAGTATGAATTTCATGAATAATAAAATAGATACGAGTATGTATATAAACTCTTATAAGTTTATGTATGATGTACACGCAAAAATTAAAGAATTATCAATTTTAATACTTGACTGCACCGTGGATAAATAACATTGAAGTATCTACCTTTAATTTCAAAATAATTTCATTTTGTTAACATAAAATACATAGAGTTATTTATACGATACCAGTACCTATAAAACTTTTTTTTAATATTTTGTCTGTCTATCATTCTATTTGTCTGGCCTCATCTTCGGAACGGCTGAAGTGATTTAACTGAAACTTTCACTAAATAAAGGAGTTTACAAGAGAACTTCTAGAACTAGATGTGATCATAACCAGCTGATGTTGACAGGATATCAGCTAACTCAATATCAATATAATTAGAAAAAATAATTATCTGATAAGATATCGGTCAGCATCAACATTGGGTTCATTATCATCATCATTACCATTATCACAGCACAAAATATCCCATCGTTAACTACGTATTCGTTCTTAGACATTGGAAAAATTCAATTGCTCTGAAGTTCAATCAACCAATCATAGATTAAAAGGTTAGATAACTTGTTAAGAATATTGAAATGCCACCATAAAAGAACTTAACATAATATTAAAATCATTTTCAATGTTGAAAGGGTAAATAGAGTAAAGTGGTCGTGGGTATCAAGCTGATATTCTTTCACTCCAGTAAGTACTAAGCTGAAGGATTATTTTTCACGAAAGAAAGTGATGGCGCGATGCTAGTGTAAAGTATATCAAATTTACTCATTGACAAATAAAATTTCCAGCTCAATAGATAGGATAGGTCGAAAGGATTATCGCATGGTTAAATACAGGGACCTGAATAAACACACCATACAATTTCTCGAATTAAATTATTACCTGTACGTTGAAATGTAGTGAGACTGAATTTCTTCATATTGTACTTTCACATTTTATAAGAAGGGCTTCGTTTTGATAAAAAGGTATAATAATAATAGTACCAACCATACCTACGTATTGCACGGGGCTATAAGTCAGTAGTGGCAAACAGTAAATTTTACAGAAATAATTATCTACTATTTTTGTTAAATATCTTTTTAATTCGTCAGAGTATTTAGGTTATTACTATTACTACGTTGAATAAAATATTTTTTTGTATAGTGTCATCATGACATCTATTTACCATTAAATTGCATACTTTTAATTTTCTGTTATGAGAGAAAATGAATTTTACAATTAATTAAATAAGTTATAAGCGCAATAATAGCAAGTTATAACCATACTACTGAGGTTTCGTTCGTTTATGATATTCTACTGACTGACGTGATGGGGCCCCAGATAGGTACTCGTAGATGACATGTGTTGATCTTTAATGATGGACCGAGTTGCGCGATTGCATGCGTGGTCGTTAGTCGCATGACTGCTAACGGAATATTACACAAAATTTGGAACGACAATAAAAAAATAATAACACAAATGAATGTGCCACATATTTAGTCACCAATTAGATTAACCTATTATATTTGTTAGATTTTATTGTAGATGGAGCATATTGAAAATATCACGAAAAAATACAGTACCACGGCTTAAAATAAATTTCATAAAGATTATTTATAGGTAGCAATAAAACAGTAGCATTGATACCTTTCTCAATATTGACGAGTTTAAAAAAAAATCCGTACAATAACAATGAGGTTTTTAATGTCTTGGTTAATTGCAGCAGAAAAATTCAAAAAAATTACGTATAAATACGTTTCATTCGTTGATTCGGAATTTAATACAAAATGAAACGTCCATTAAGGACACTACCCATTTATTATTTGGAAGCATCGACATATCATTTAAAGTTAGTTAGTTATAAATAAGGTCGCTCGGGTTCTCGACGTAACTTCATAACCCTTTCAGATATTAAATCCAATTACGATTCTAAATATGATAACAAAATACATCAAGTCTATTAGTAGCGAAAATAGAATCAGAAATGCAGACAAATATGGTTCATTTTAAAAGCATTTGACTATGTTTAGGTTTCATAGGAGATAAATATTAATAATTTTAAAAGCACTTAATTATGTGTTGGTATCATATAGCATATTCCGCTTGAATAAATTAAGCTTTATTCTGAATTTACAATTGTTGGCAATCTCTACTACATCAATATCGTGATGACCTCTAACAATTTCTATAAAATTAGACATAGAAAAATATGCGACGGTATACGTCCACCGCACCAGGCGACGCTCAGTGAGTAGACCCTCAACGAGATGGACCGATGATCTGGTGAAGGTCGCGGGTAGCCACTGGCAGAGGGCACCGCGGGACCGATCGTTGTGGAGATCCTTGGGGGAGGCCTATGCCCAGCAGTGGGCGTTGTCCGGCTGACATGATGATGATGATACGTCGACCAATATAATCGTAGAGTGTTCCTCACCGAATAATAGAGCGGACTAACGTCGTGGAAGTAAGAAGTCCTGACTGACCTCTAATCAATTCCATTGTTTGGTAGTGTAGTGTTTCACTTAATATACTTTTTAATAAGTATCAAGTACTGAAGATATAATAAGTAGTAAATAAATAAACGTTTACACACTCACGATCCCGCACTAGGATTCTCAATATGCGCAATATTGTGGCATGAACAAACACAATATGACATCAGAAACACCCATAATTCGAGAACAGACATTTGTCTGTCACATAAATGTCTGCCCCGACCGGGAATCGAACCCGGGACCCCTCGCTCGTCAGGCAGGAACACTACCAACTGGGCTATGGGGTCGTCAAGGAATCCATCTAGTTCGTTTGTTTTACTTGTAAGATTTAATTATTGAATGATGACAATAATGATATGCCATTTTACATACAATTTTATTTCAGATCCTTTTGTGTTTTAAAGGATTTATGTAATTGGAAGTTTCTTATTCAGAAGTTCCACGATTCATTAGTACAAAACTTATTTCATACAAAGCTTGTGACATTACCTCTCTACTAGAGACTTTCATTTGCACGGTTCTCTTGTCTGCGAAAGAGCTATTTTAATTAATTTATCAATTACTTAATTTAGAAAAAGAATCTGAAGTCTTTATTAAATATATAATTTTACAGGGTGAGTTTCAATTCATGGGTATCAAAGACTACCTATGTCATAGTATATTCCAAAAAAAAACATTAAAAAAATCACGTATTAGGTAATTGTGTAATGTGTTATTGAATTGAATTATAATTCAATGCACCTGACTCATACAACCCTGCTTGTCCCCTCGTATGTCGTCAATTGTACGTGTTTATTCTATTTCTACTGATTTTATTGTAATATTATGTTTACAATAAAGATAATTTGTATTGTATTGTATGTGGTCGATAATAAGATTTGATTAATTTATGTCAATTGTCCCTTTAAATTTTAGCGGATCAAGACGGTCAAAATTAGCTCAGATACTTGTAACGTCCCGGAGTCCTGCACATAACGCTGTCCTCAGCAGAGGGGC